>BMAO01014684.1:0-24046 GCA_019973975.1 Trichonephila clavata | reverse complement strand
CGACTTGAATTTCTGATTAAATCCAATGTCTGGTCTGTTGGGTTTAAATTTCAAGCTCTTGGACTTATTGTGTCAAACACAAGGTTCCTTATTGGAAGGTACTACTATTTTTTTACCCTATTACGATTACGTATTCAGGAACATTTTATTGTATTTGCCTTCATGAAAAAGTGGATTATAAAAGTAATGTATTTAGTTTGAAAAAATCTCTTTCATTAATACATGCGTATACATTGATGTAATAAATAAATTCACATACGCGTGTATAACAAAGGATTACAGAGTTAAAAGAAAACTAGCTATATAATTTTAATGACAATGAAATTATTTGTATATATGTGTTCATAGCTATAGTTAAGAGTACACGCTTTGTAAAATTTCATCTTTGGATAAAATAGGTATAATATTAAATAATGCTAAATTTTTATTTTCATAAGACAGCTTCTACTTCTAGAACGAAATATGCACATCCTTCATTACTGTTCCCAGTAGTTAAAAAAAATGCGGTTTAGTTGTCTTGTTTATTGTAAATGTTTATTTTTTTTCTGAATCATCAATTATATGAATCATTTTCATGAATGACCATGTTAAGTCAATGTAATACATGTGTTTTTAGGTGGTTCTTTCTCTCTCTCTCTTTTTATACATCAGGAGATATTTAGAAATATTATGTTACAATTATTAGTAATTATAAGTAATTGTGTTATTGTTGATCGCGAAGTATTGAAAAAGAATTTCTTAAAATTCTTCGGGGATATTTAAAACTTAGTGAATTAGGTCAATAATAGGTTAATTATTTCAACGTTTGCAATCTTTTTTTAATTTAAAGAAAGATAAATTTAGTAGAATTATTATAAATTTATTTTCAAATAAGACTGTAACACATGCGTTAATATTTAAATGTTATCGAAAATATCCCGAAATGACATTTTTACAGGAAGCTAAAAGACAGAATTTTATTGGAACGAGAAATATAATGTATTTTTTTATATTTTTATAATAATCATGAAAATACTCTGAAACATGTAAACTACATAAAATCGTGGTGCGAGTTAAAGACAAGACTGGAAAATTGTACTATCGACACGAAACAACTTAAACGTATTCAATCGAGAGAAAAGGCGATGCGCGCCATCATTGAAAGAATGATTGCTGAAGTACAATTTTTTAGAGTCAAAATTTAGCATTTAGAGGAACTAGTACGAAGCTGAGATAATGGTATTTTTTAAAGACGGTTTAGATATTGACCAAATTTTATCCAATTATTTCAGAACACCTTAATAATGTCGGTAAAGACAAAAACAACAAAACACGTATTCCATACTATTTATGCCAGCATTTTCAAAATGAAATAATTACTATTTTGGCCGAATCTATTCGTAATGAGATAACACGCATTGTCAAAGAAGCAAAATGTTACTCTATATTTTTGATTCTACACCAGATGTAAATCACACAGAACAAACAGAGTTTGTTATTAGATGTGTGACCTCTTTGATGGTAAAGTATATATTTTAGAATTTTTTCTAGGAGTTTTTAGGAATGCTACACAAGAAATGCTTTCAGATATGGACACATTCTCTATTGAGTGAATATTTACGTCTCACTGTTCAGCTACACGAACGCTTTTGGCAACGGACCTCGTAATTTTGAACCATGGTCAAGTGACAAGGACGTCACCTGAGCTGGTACCTCCTCTCCTAACTACCACATCACACCACTTTGAGCTCTCGATAGATTTTACTTGCATCTCTCCCCTACACGGCAGGTTTTCAGTGGTAATGGGCTCGAACTCATGACACAACAGCTACGAGTCCTTTGCCTTTACCTTAGTCTACCACAGCTACACATTCTCTATTGAATCCGAAATCTCTGAGAAAATTGATTTCACCAAAATTATTGACGAATTTGCTTCTCAGAAAACCAGAAAAATTATTTTATAATTAATTATTAAATAGTCTTTGTAAAGGTCTGATTTATATACTTTTCGTTTCACAAGATTTAAGATTTAGCACTTTTTCATTAAATTTTTTTTGTGTGTAAATACTGTTGTTTTACTTTTCTAATTATAAAATGTCAATTTTTATTTCAAAGGTAATGTTTCTGCTTGCTTATTATATTGTTAAAGTATTTTGCTGCGATCATAATCCATTAGCTGACCAAAAACTAAAGTTTTGCCTTCAAATTTTATTTGCAATCACATGTTTTTCTACAGTTATTAATAAATCTCAAAATCCAACCGACCACTTTAATCATTTTATTATAGCTTGATATATATCATGCAGATGCCAGAGGGGTGCGTCATTTGCTAGATCAATATTAACAATTTTAATCTTTTTTCTTTCTTCATCTATTTCACTAGGTTGACCAATAATTTCACCTGTTAGCCAATTTTGGATTTTCTTTCAGCCAAGAATGTGTCCTTCCCACTATTTAGATGTAAGTAATTTGTTAGGGGAACATCCGCGAAATAATAAATCCGCTGGGTTCATATTCCCTGGGACATATTTCCATGAGTGTGGTTTCGAGAGAAGCCGAATTTCTTTAACTCTGTTAGACACAAAAACTGACCAGTTCCTTTGTTCTCTTATCCACCAAAGAGCAGTAGTGGAATCAGACCAAAATGTTATTTTTAAATTTGGAAAATCGAGTGCTTTCATTAGCGAATTTACCAGCCTAGCCCCAATATTACAGGCCATCAGTTCTAAACGCGGTATACTAAGATGTTTAAGAGGTGCTACTCTAGACATTGCTCTAGCGAGTACTATATATTTACCTTAGAGAATCAATTATTGATCGAACAAAGACGCATGCAGCATATAAGCTCCCCGGCCGCATCCACAAAAACATGTAATTCAGAAGAAATATTCACTTTAAGATGACGAGGAATATTAACATTTTTCTATACAGAAATATCTTTAAACCATGTTAAAAATTCTTTTATACAATTGGGAGGTAATTCATGGTCCCAAGAAATTTTCAATTTCCATAAATTCTGCAATAGTAGTTTAGGAAGCATTGTTGTTGGTGTTAACAAGCCTATGAGATCAAAAATCTTTTGCACAACTGATAAAATTAATCTCTTAGTTATTCTCACTTCACAGGTGAATGGTTCTAAATCCGTACAGCATTTCAGAACATCATTATCTAAGTTCCATATTATCCCCAAAACTGAGGTATCTCCGGAATGCTTGTCAACATTTCTACATTCAACATTGCTTTCAAAACCACGCAAATTAAAAAAACCCTTATTCATAATACATTTTGCTTGTTCAATGAAGTGTTGTTCTAATTCACTAGTGTTATAAACTCCACATACAAGATTGTTAACATAAAAGGATCGTTTCATTTTTTGAGCAATTTCTTTAAATTCAGCAGGACAATTTTCCAAAAGATGTATCAAGGATATGTTCAATAGTTATGGACTAGAACAAACCCCAAACACAACTCGGCAGTGCCTATAAATTTCTTGTCCTTTCGAACCCGGGAAATAAAATCTCAGAAAATCCCTGTCTTTAGGAACAATAGATAGCATTTAAAATGCCTTTTCTATATCGACACTAATTCCAATTGGAAACATTCGGAAATGATCAAGAATATCGGGAATCATTTCTAGCAAATTGATCCATTTATGCAGACATTCATTTAAAGAGAGTTTCCCTCTCTGAGAAGCAGAAGCGTCAAAAACGGGCCTGACCCTCATTGTCTGGCTATTTAATTTTATTACTGGCCTATGGTGTAGATAGTGACACTTATTATATTTAATTCTATTTCCGGCACGCACTCAATTATATTCATAGATTCCCATTCCCTAAAGACGTTTTGATAATCATCAAAAAATTACTACATTTTAATTTATTAATCATTTTTTCATGCCTTTTCCAAGTTTTTTTTAATTCCTTATTATCACATAAATTCATTAAATTACCTTTCCATGGAAGCTCTACTTCATATCTCCCTTCGGGGAGAATCCTCATTTTTTCTCTAAAATCAGATAAGTCTTCTCTTTCCTTAACAATTTCTGTGGGGTCAGTTATACCCAAAACTTCTAGTTCCCATAGATTTTTCAAAATAATGTTTCCCACGTGCATTGACAATGTTGTTGTAAATTTATCCCCTTCCACAAATTTTTTGTCTTCCAAACACCGTCCAGCCCAATTTACTTTCAACAGCTGTTAAGCCAGAATCTAAGGTGACTACATTTCCTGTCAACAGTTTCCCCATCACATCAGCCCCTATTGAAAGGTCTATTTCACCTCCTTCACAAGAAGAATCTGTTAACTTTTTATTTTTCTTCCCCTTAGCTCCTTCAAAACCTTTTGATCGTTAATCTTAGGGAATAAACCACAAATCTTTCTTTCGGAAAGCGCTTCAAAATTGCACGTGTACTTTCCTTTCAGGTCGCTATCCTCAACGGAAAACACCCTGTGTTGTTTAGGGTCAATTTTAGTCCCCCTGAAGAGCGCCGTGGCTTACGGTTTCTGTTCTAAGGGGTTGTATCCCCGACTGATTTATGAGTCTTTCGCTTACGTAACTGCTCTGGCTACTGGAGTCAATCAGTGCTCGGACCCTCTTCTTCACCCCCTGTAACTTGATAGTAACACAAAGAGTTTGTAAAAATACCACATCACTTCTGCTTATTACCTGACTTCTAAGAATTCCACCCCCCCCATGCTGTTAAACGTAACGAAAACCCCCCTTTCGGAATGAAGATCGAATCGAAAAGCTGTTTCACGTTTCCTCCCGAAACGAAGGGTCAATTTTAGTCCCCCTGAAGAGCCCGTGGCTTACGGTTTTTGTTCTAAGGGGTTGTATCCCCGACTGATTTATGAGTCTTTCGCTTACGTAACTGCTCTGGCTACTGGAGTCAATCAGTGCTCGGACCCTCTTCTTCACCCCCTGTAACTTGATAGTAACACAAAGAGTTTGTAAAAATACCACGTCACTTCTGCTTACTACCTGACTTCTAAGAATTCCACCCCCCCCTATGCTGTTAAACGTAACGAAAACCCCCCTTCGGAATGAAGATCGAATCGAAAAAGCTGTTTCACGTTCCTCCCGAAACGAAGGGTCAATTTTAGTCCCCTGAAGAGCCCGTGGCTTACGGTTTCTGTTCTAAGGGGTTGTATCCCCGACTGATTTATGAGTCTTTCGCTTACGTAACTGCTCTGGCTACTGGAGTCAATCAGTGCTCGGACCCTCTTCTTCACCCCCTGTAACTTGATAGTAACACAAAGAGTTTGTAAAAATACCACATCACTTCTGCTTATTACCTGACTTCTAAGAATTCCACCCCCCCCCCCCCATGCTGTTAAACGTAACGAAAACCCCCCTTTCGGAATGAAGATCGAATCGAAAAAGCTGTTTCACGTTTCCTCCCGAAACGAAGGGTCAATTTTAGTCCCCCTGAAGAGCCCGTGGCTTACGGTTTTTGTTCTAAGGGGTTGTATCCCCGACTGATTTATGAGTCTTTCGCTTACGTAACTGCTCTGGCTACTGGAGTCAATCAGTGCTCGGACCCTCTTCTTCACCCCCTGTAACTTGATAGTAACACAAAGAGTTTGTAAAAATACCACGTCACTTCTGCTTACTACCTGACTTCTAAGAATTCCACCCCCCCCTATGCTGTTAAACGTAACGAAAACCCCCCTTTCGGAATGAAGATCGAATCGAAAAAGCTGTTTCACGTTTCCTCCCGAAACGAAGGGTCAATTTTAGTCCCCCTGAAGAGCCCGTGGCTTACGGTTTCTGTTCTAAGGGGTTGTATCCCCGACTGATTTATGAGTCTTTCGCTTACGTAACTGCTCTGGCTACTGGAGTCAATCAGTGCTCGGACCCTCTTCTTCACCCCCTGTAACTTGATAGTAACACAAAGAGTTTGTAAAAAATACCACGTCACTTCTGCTTATTACCTGACTTCTAAGAATTCCACCCCCCCCCCATGCTGTTAAACGTAACGAAAACCCCCCTTTCGGAATGAAGATCGAATCGAAAAAGATGTTTCACGTTTCCTCCAGAAACGAAGTTCCACCTCCCCCCCCCACCACCTCCTGACCGCCGAAGCTGGTTTTTAAGGCGAACCGTTCATCTTTTCACATTATTTACTCCCTTTTATAGGTACACATTGTTACTGAAGTAGAAGCCTAGCCGCCGCTAGGCTGGAACTGTAGACAAATATTTATTCCAGGACGTCACTTCTGCTGCAATTAGAGAGGGAATTCTCGGATCTAACATTTTCATTTTCTTTGTTTAGAACACATTATTTCAAAATGAGAGTTATTACATTGAATACAGTTTATATATTATTTTTTAAATTACAAAATTTGCTTAAATATCCAGCCTTTTTCAAACAGGTAAAACATGCACCTTTTTTTTAACAATATTCTTTGTTTGTCATTTAAGGACATTTTCTTCGCAGCAAAACATTTTTCACTCGGATATTTCTTATCACAAAAAACACAAAGAGGTCGCTTACCTGAATCCAGGCTTACCAAGGCCGATGCAGTCTCTAGATCCCTCTGCAATACACATTCAACGGGAACATAGTTCTTTCGGAAATTTTGTTTTGATCCAAATCCAGTTCGGGCGAGTTGTACTATTTCCTCTCCTTGCACCTCTTTGCGAAGAAAATTCATCAAATGCTCTAATGAGCGAGTGTTCTGAGTCGATTCATGGTTCCGGCTTCTTTCCCAGGCTAGTAATATCTCTTCGGGAAGGCAGCTCTCGACTAAAGGTATAAGAAAATCTCCATACTTCTCTTGAGTTCTTCCTAAGCTCTCTAAAGCACTTAGCTTTCCTTCTAATTCATCGTATAGATATGTTAGGCCTGTCTTGCACCACCCTTTTACTGCGTTTTTCATTACTAGTCCTAGTAGGTCTCTCACATAAATTTGAACCAGCAAATCGTCGCGTCCAAACTACTCTTTTAAATACTCAATTGCTTTCGAGTAGTTGGCGGCAGTAGCCAGAAAACTAAGGACTAATCTTTCAGCTTTGGAGTGAGGTTCAACAGATTGTAGTAAATACTGCATCTTATCATCCTCCGCAATTGAACTGTATTCATGTATTTTCTTGAACTGGCTCCAAAAGGCAAGGAATTCTTTTGGTTCACCATTAAATTTTTTCAACTCTATCTTTGGTAGTTTGAATTTTCTTTTTTCCTCTTCACTCGGCCGAGTATTCTCTTCTAATCTATTTTCAATTCTAAAACAGTTTTCCAGATACCTGTCTCTATAAGTTTCTGCTTCTTCGAAATCTTCAGAAAATAGTTGTTCGCCGTTTTCCTATTTCAGTAACTCCTCCGATAGAAGTAATTGGCAGTTGTCTAGTCTCTGGAACTTATCAGCTATTTGAGTTCTTAATACGGAGAGTTCCTTTCGATCCGCATCTTCTTGGTTCAGTTCATTTTCAATTTTTCTTAACTAAAGGCGAAGGCTTGCCTAAGACCTTTCCTGTTCGCTTTCAATTCACTTAGAGCCATTTTTCTAAATAAGGTAAATTTTTAAAAACTCAAAAGTTCAATTCTTCTCCAAAGCACCCGTCCCGCCGAGGGTACCAAAAATTATGTTATTGCGAAGTTAACATATTTATCAAGTTCAAATTCAATTGTTTGTAGGCTGCATCTACCCGATGCTGGGTGCTGTTGGTTTTCTTAAAATAGTTCCAGAGCAGTCATTCAAAAGGCTTTATTTACACTGCGAGACAGTAGAGAAATGACCTCATACTCTGCCTGCACAAGTTCGGAGTGGTTTACCTCATAGGGGTGGGGCGTGACGTCACTCCACCCCAGCGCCGTTCAAAGTACGGCTATTTTCACAACACTGTCATTATATTTTTATCCAGTAATATTTATTGTCTTTAAATTCTCCCTTCAATTCTGAATTTATATCATAAGCGTAGAGGCAGTCAATATCTCAGTTGGTATGTATGTGGAAAATAAAGAGAAAGAAACATATATTGTGCATATTCAATATTTTATACTTAAGCAGATTATCCTTGAAACCTGCATGTATGCAATAATAAAGTGCAATGAAAATATTTTCCAAACTAAAATGCTTTCATTCCCCTTAATTAAAAGTCGTTCAAGCTGATAGTATATTACACTCATGATATGAAGAATATCTTATTGTAATATTACAAAATTTTGAATTCATAAACAGTAAAATTATAAATAATGAAGGAATTAAAAAAATATATAAGAAAGAAAAAATAGAAATATATGTTTTTAAATATATATATATATATATATATATATATATATATATATATATATATGTAGTAAAAAGAAATAGAAACAAGCCTTACAGCAGTCGCATATGATGCGTAACATCTGGCATGTTATCGTGGTAAATACGCAATAGTGACTTTAATCCTGGAAAAAATTAATCGGGTATGATTGGAAATAATTTTCTATCGAATGATTATATCTTTAATGAAAATTTTATTTAATTAACACAAGGAGTAATGCAATTTTTTATCAAAAATATTTACTCTTGTTCAATTTGGGGAGGAGAGGAGACAATAGATTTATAAAAACTAAAATATGACACATACACTTGGGATTTAAAAGTATTTAAAAATCGTTGAAAAACAGCGTCAATAACAGTACCGTTGCTAGTTGTCGAAACATTTAGATTTGTGTTCATTTCGAGGTTGAGTTCATCTTTCAGAAAAGATATGAGTGGCTCAGTTTCTGGCAAACGGAAGTTAACGTTAAAATCACCGCCCAAAATCATGGGAAGCGAATTGTAGTTTTTTGAAAAAGAGCAGAACCATCTTCTGTACGGTAAAAGTACAAAATGCAGGAAATCTTTGATTTTTTTAACTGTTTGATTCGGAGAAATGTATCCCACCACCAAAATGACTGTTTGTCCATTTTCAAACACAAAGAGCCCTGAGACTTTGACAGCGTAAGAATCGCAAGTTTATTCTGGATGCAGTCTAATAAGACTTGCTGGTATGTGCGGAAGGCTGACGGCTCAATTGCTACTAGAGTTCGGCCCCGATACGAGGGTAGCGAAGAGACACCATCAAGCGCATGCTTAATAATTAGAAATATTAGAAAAAATCAAAAATACTCGTTTACTCAATTAGTTAGTTTTTTTAATCGGGAAATCTCTCTTTGTTAATCGCAATTAAAAATATTATATTGACAGTGACAGGAATTAACCTCAAAGTATGAAAATGATACGCACTTAAATATTTATTCAAGTCGTATTTTTTTAAGAATGATAAGTTTTGTCAGACGCTTAACAGGAAATATAATTATTAATATATAGTTTACACATTTTTAAATATATCCTCAGATTTCACACACAACGAGCCCTGAGACTTTGACATTTGAGCGTAAGAGTCGCAAGTTTATTCTGGATGAAGTCTTATAAGACTTGCTGGTATGTGTGGAAGGCTGGTGGCTTAATTGCTACTAGAGTTGGACCCCGAGACGAGGGTAGCGAAGAGACACCACCAAGCGCGCTGATTGGTCAAATCAAACAGCTCTCGCTTCCCCGACTTCCTGTTACGCATTTACGTCCCTTTTCATGAAATCACTCCAGCAAATATCCAGCAACCGAGAGTAAAGATGTTACACATAAAAAAAAAAGAAATATATGTGTGTAGTAAAATTAGCATTAAACTTAAGCATTTTATCCTTCAGACCTGCTAATGCATGCAATAATAAAGAAAATGAGAATATTTTCGGAAATAATTCTTTTATTAAACTAATTAAAAGCTTCCTTTTATTTAGTACTTGCAAAAAAACCAAAAAAACTGTTAAAATTAGGGAACGTTAAAAAAATTAAGAGCAGTGACATCTGGCGATCATTCCTAAAAGCACGCAGCCGTAGTGTATTAACATCGGAATGATCTTATGTCAACGTTGAATAACTTTTGCTGTATTCTAAATATTGAATTTATATGAAATTTTTCTTCATTGTACATCAAATATTTAAACTACTTAAATGCTTCTACATTTAAATGTGCTATTGTCATTTAAAATGTTCAAAACGTCTGATTGCTGCCCACAGTATAAAAAGCTTTGATTGGAAGTATATTACCAAATTTATTGCAATCTCACTAAATTTTAAGTACATAATTAACAAAATTTTAACACACGGAACGTTTTTTTAAAATATTTTAATCATTTGCTTACAATTAAATAAACATTAGGTAGTTTTTATAGATGATATGTATATATAAATTATATATATATCATACACATACATAGTTTTGTTTCGTACTCATTAACTAAAACTCTAAAACTTTCTTAGATATTTCCATCCCTTTTCGTTTTCAATGTGCTATGATAATCTTCTAAATTTCGCCATCAGGGGCACTGCTGTCATTTGCACTGGGTGGGTAGTAGCCGATTTACCATACTGTGATCTCACTTGCATGGTTCCTATATGCACCCTGTGTATATATAAATATGTATAGGAATGATACGATGAATAAGAGTACTTTTTTAATGTTTTAATATTATGAGCGTAACACGTTTGAAAAATGACAATCATTCGTAATGAATAAGCATTGGGATTTTCCCAGATTCCTTATTCCTCATTCTTCTGCTCAGGAAAACATTTACCGACTGTATTCTTTCCTTTTTACCTTTCTAGCAGAATCCAAATAAAAGCGGCCCCTTTCAGTTAGTTTTTGATTCTAATTTCGAAAATGTCTACTTGTATTATTTTGTTTATGAAAACAAATCGATTTACTTCGGATAGTAGAAAAGTGAGGCTAAGTATTTGTGCTCGTTATCGTATGAGTTAGAAAAGGCGTTCATTAAACGAATAAAAATTGCTACGTTACATTTTTATGGAGCACTAAATAGGAATAAGAATATTGTGTATAGGCGAGCAATTTCGCTGTATGATGACCTACAAATGATGAAAGATTGCAAAAAGCGAGAGATGAGACTCGCAGGATTACATCAATTATTTTACACCGATTAGAATCGTTATTTTTCACTGTCTTTCTTTCTCTTTTTGTAACCAGCGTAGCATGTCGAAATGTTAGATATATGATAATGTAACGTAGAAATCAATTATTAAAGAAAATAATTCTTCAATGATATGGATGGGGAAAATATAATACCACAAAAATTTAATAGAATTTTATTTATATAAATCACACACACAAAAACAAAAAATTAGGGGCAACATTTCATACCCGAGGGCAGTTTTTGACGAAGCAGGTTCTCTGCGCCGATCGTTTTCTCCACCTCACAGTGATTAAGTCTACCACTCCTTAGCAGCGGTCGACATAGTATTACATTATTTTTTAAACAATTACACTCCATACCCATAGACATATTTTATTCACTTAACTTATTTTTCTTTCAACTTAAAGTAATTTACTAATTTCTAGCATTTTATTTATCCTATTTAATTCTTAAATTTTTAAATCAATCATGACCACATGTGCAGCAAAGGGCTAAGGTAAAGCCGCACCAAAGTCTCCCCAAAGTTCTCCCAGGATAGGAATTTAAGCTTCCCTGCGGGAAGCAGGCACTCAAAGAAACATTCAACCTTTCATACCCAATCCCGCCGAGAAAAATAAAACTTCCTAGGATTATTTTCCACCTGGAAATTCTACTTAACTTAATCTTTTTCATTACATATTAATCTTCACTTAAAATGGGCAAATCAGCATTCTCGAAAGTCTCTCTCTCTCTCTCTCTCACACACACACACACACACAACGACCTAAATTTTTTTTTCAAAAACAGGAGATCCATCCGAGATCATGTGGTCCAATAAGTCCCCAACACCAACATCATTCCACCAGTTTAAGGATGCGCATAGTGTTGGGACGCATTAGACATTTTTGATTAATCTTTTTAAATTTTCCGCACACCTAAATTAAAGCACTATTAACTCAAGTTTTATTTAAATTTTTCAAAGCACTTCTATCACTACATGTAATTTCTTCTTAAAGTTTTCAAATTCCCCTCTCATTTTTTTAAAAATTTAACTTTAATTTTTAAATCTAAATACTTTTTCGCAGTACTGGGCTAAGGTAAAGCTAAAGCAAAGCAAAACTCAATCTCAAAGTTTCCACAAGGAAACAGGAACTCCGTTGACCACTCTACTTATATATTCAACCAGTTTCCAGTCACCTAAATAGACTTTGTTATCAAGATCTGCACCTTGAAGTCCCGCCTACCGGCCAGCCGCCGCACGTCCAATGGCAATGCTACACCCCCTCAGGAAGAAAATACAACATCGTCATGTCTTCAAACTGAACTTTTCAAGCCAGATACGGGATTGAGGGTTTCTAGAAACCCATATACCCGGAAAATATTTCGTAGATTTAGTAACATCATCATAGACAGATATTATAATGTAAATTTCTTCTCACTCTTGCTCTTAAATTATTTTTAAACTCTCACTACTATTAAATGCATCAAAGGGCTAAGGTAAAGCTGAACCCATATAACCCCCATTTTATCAAGATAGGAGTTTAAGCTTCCCTGCGGGAAGCAGGTACTCCAATAACCATTGAACTTATGGGCAAAAGGTAAAATTTTTCTGTCGGAAACAAGAACTCTGCTATTATCCAATCCCTACTCGTCCTCATTACAAATTTATTGGGTGCTAGATTACTAAAGTAGTAATTCTAGCTAAAATTGCTCCATTTGCAGTGTCGAAAAGTTTGCGAAAAAAACCATTTTGAGCGAGTACACAAGAATTTTCTATTTGGGAAGGCTAACCTACGGCAAATCTCTTTGTCAGAATTTGATTATTTTTAGGAGCAATATAAAGTCAATTATCACATTAACGTCCAGAAAAATTTATGAAATATTTAGATCAAAATGGTCTCATTTAGAATAGTGAAGTTTTGTATAAAGAGAATCTAAATGTTCATTACAAAGTATCATGTTAAGATTGCATGAAAAGTTTGTTTTGTAATGTGAATGAAAATATTTACCTCATTAGTTTGTTCAGCAAATCTAAAAATGTTTTATTTACAAAAACATTTTTAATATTTTTTATTTGAAACAAAAATTTTCCACGGAACAAAAAAAATAAATCTCTAATGATCTTCATTTTATTATTTACGCAAGCACTAGACACAGAAACTCACAACACAAGCAAGTAGACTGTAAAACACTGAATTTTATTACATACATCATACTTCTGCCTATACATCTTTTGTATATCTGTAGTGAAGGCAAACCTGTGTCTCCGAAATCGAGTAATAGTCTCAAAGACATCTTCCACCACGTCTCCTTTCATTAGTATATCATTTAGACTTAGGCCTGTTGTAGTAGGGGATGAAGCATTGAATACAACTCTCAGTTTTGTTGTCAGTTTATCAGGGCGAAAAATACCATGGTGGGGTATATAGAATTGTATGGGCGGTTCATTTGACTCAACAACCCTTTCCATATGACCCAACTCCTCATACTCACTCAAAAAATCCGTATACAAAGACAAATATTCCGAATCCCTAGACAAACGCTTCCACAATGAATTAAGTTGTCTCACAGCTTTATCTTTGGAATTTCCTAAACACGACGGATCCCTACTCAACGCTATTGATACTACATATCTACCATCTCTATTTCTCTTATGGGTATTCGCAAAATGTTCCTCACATAAAGAAGCCTCCATGTTTTCCTTACACTCTACTTTAACGCTTTCGATTTCCCAAAATTGTTTCAAGATTTTGTTTAAGTCATCGTCGAGAACCAACCCACAATGAACACGATCCTCCACCACCTGATCTACAATCCCACTAACAACGTAACCAAAGACAGTATTTTGCAACAGCAATTGCGAGTTTTCAACATATATCTTTCCCGGTTTCAACAGCTCATAAATGACCTCCACTCCAATCAACATATCGATTTTGTCAGGAACACTGAACCCAGGATCAGCTAAAGACACATGCTCCGAAATATTAACATCCACACTGACCACTTTATTTGGAATAAGATCGGCAATTTTATTGACCACCAGCATCAATAACTCCTTCTCAAAGCTTTTATCTCTGTTTGCCACCGAAGTCCTTACGCAATTCTTCACCACCATACTAGCATCATTAATGCATGAAACCACGGTATTTATTTTTTCCAAATTAAGATGCAACCTCTCTGCGCACGATCTAGTACACAAACAAGATTGAGAACCACTATCAAGAAGACATCTCACCTCAACCCATTGCGAGAATTTGTTTTTAACAAATGCACGAATAGTGCTTAAAAGAACATTTTTTTGCCTTTCCCTTCACAAAGCTAGTCGCTACCAATTGGGATTGCGAAACCGCTTCCGGAGTTTCCTCGCTCTGTTTTGGAATAAAAACAGGTGCATCGAATTTCAACTGAGACGGGGGATAGCTAGAGTCTTCACGCAGGAAGTGGATCAAACTATGATGAGGCTTCGAGCAAAGACAATTTTTAACTGACCGACATTCACTCAATTTATGAGGCATAAAACAACGAAAACAAAGATTATTTCGCTTAATCACCTCCGCTCTTTCCCAGACTGAAAGTCGCCTAAATTGTGGACATTTAGAAAGGGAGTGTGATAGTCGCTTACAAAGAACACAAGTTGTATTTTTAGTTTCCGACAAGAAAACCTTGGATACATTTGTATTTGTTTTCCAATTTGGAGCTCTTTGCCATTTATTTCCTACCACTCGTTTTGATTCACACACGGCATTTCTATTCACTAATTCATTCGAATTCCCACCTCTAGATGATAAATAAATATCACACTCTCGTCCAAGCTGCTTAGGTTTGAAAAAGCCTTCACCCTGTTTAATTCCAATATGAGTCTTTAATTCATGATCTAGAGTCTCAAAAAATCTATCCGAAACTATAAGACCACACAGAGATTTAAAATCTGTTACTTTGCGCAATTGACAGTAATAGTCGAAGGAAGCACACAAACGAAAAGTAAATTGAACATAATTTTCCGATGGTTGTTTTTGAGCTCTTAAAATTATTAAAGACACTCTTGTGGTGTGGGCTGAAATTCCCTTAATACTAATTCTTTTATTTTTTTAATAATCGCTCAAGTCCTCCTGATCAACATAAGTAAGCAAGTTATTTACTTTTTCTCCTAGAATATTTAACAGAATCTCTGCTTTTAATTCATTAGATACAGATTTATTTTCGAATGCCTTTTCCAAAGAATGAAAAAACAAGTTATATATATATATATACGATTCCGATTTAACGGGGACAGGAATTGTCAAAACTTTCACACTTCGAATTAGACATTCTAAGTTATCGGTTAGGGAACTCTATTCTTTTGTTTCAGAAACTTGGAATATATAGGCTAAACCTTTCTTTGCATTTATAAGCTCTAGTTCTATTTCTCAAATTGGGATAGTTTTAATTTCTGCAATTCTATTTAATCCCTCTTTTCTTCTTGAATATTTGACATGAGTTCACGTACAAAGTCAATATCGTCCCTCTACAAATCACTTGATTCAATTAGGTTTTTCAGTTGAACCACCTTAGCCTCAGCAGGAATCTCCAGACCCATTTCCTCCACCAACCTTATGAGCTCAGTCTTCTTATAGTTTAATTTAAAAAATCCATTACTATTCACAAAAATTAAACTACACAAAACAGCTAAACAGAAAACCCAACTTCACATTCAAATTTCGAACCCAAGTAAACCAAAATCACTGACAAACACAACCATTAAACAAGGAATAATTCAAAGGCAGACAACACAATACACTACAATATTAATAACAAATTCACACTAAAACTCTACACATAAACCAATTAATGACAAGTAAAACCTGCGACAACACAATACGAATAATTAACAAACATGAATCCGCCCACACTCTCAAACGCAATTCTCTCACATTACCTCCAATCTTTCATAGTCGAATTCAGCACACTTAAATCCACAGGTCACCGACCTTTCTCTTCGATCCGACCAAATATTTAAGCACGCACTAGACACAGAAACTCACAACACAAGCAAGTAGACTGTAAAACACTGAATTTTACTTACAAAGCATGCACTATGTAAAGGAACAGGCACGCCACCTATCGATGACATCATCAAAAGAAAGGCGGGGCTTTAACATTATTAACTCTATAACTGATTTTTATCAAATTTATTTTTAAATATTAACATACATTGAAATTAGATTTTTAAAGATAATTTTAAAATGGTGCTTATTTAATTTTTCTTGACAATTTAATAAGCACGTTTTCTTGAGACCCCTTTAATCGCATCACTGTCATTATTTAGAGTTTTTTTTTAAAAAATATTAATTACTTTGTGACGGGTCTATTCGCGAGATATTCCTACTAATCCTCTTGGGGAAACTTTGGGACTAGCATTTACATTAATTCACAGCCTTTCAAGAAGAACACGAGATAGATATTTGTAAATTAGTTTGACTATATAAAGTCTATATAGGTTTTGTAGATGTAAAAGAACACTCTAGAGATAAATTCCGGTACGCGCTCAGATTAATTTACCCCTTAATTAACCGGAATTCCGAAATGACTATTTCAAGCAAGGCACTTCTCTACACTGCTGTTTTGCGGCCCATTCTCAGCTATGCTTCCCCTGTGTGGGGTTATGCAGCAGACTCTAATATTAAAATTCTGGAAATAGCTCAAAACTCTATAATTAGAAGCATTGTCAGACCTGGCAGGTATATCAGAAACTCTTTAATTTACAGAGATCTCAAATTCCTAACTTTAAAACTTATATTCAAAACCTTGCCAAAAAATTCTACAATGACTTACCTCATACCAACAACTTAAATCTGACTGACATTTAAAATTATGCTTTAATAGATAATATTAAAAGACCAAGGAGAATTCTCCTTGACTCTTATAATCCCCCATAACTCAATTTTTGATCATTCACCGGTGGTGAATGATACTAAGCTCTAAATATATTTTAACTTTTTATTCTTCTCTTAATTTTTTACTGCTGCGCCCACCAAGATAGCCCCTCCTACTCCCCTCTCCCAAACTTCATGGCATCCTATAGAGAGCTATCTCACCCGCTTCCATGAACCAATTGCATGATCTCGTCTCATCTCCAGTTCCCGCCAGAAATCACAAGGACTTTTCCCGCCGAAACCGTAAAGACCCGCCCAAGACAGTGAAGTCAACCCCCTTGCCTCACCCTTACAACCAATCAGATCGCCTCTACACTTCTCAGGAATGAACTTTCTTCAGCCAGGCTCAACATCTCAGGTTCAATTATTCATCAGATAGGGGAAGGAGGATCAGTCTTGATCCATATCCCCATGACGTTAATCGAATCGAAAAAAAGATGTAAAAGAGAAGGAGCCGTGAAGCTGTCAAGTAAGTGTGAATACTGAAGTATTTACTTCACAAACCTGGCGCGCGTTAAGAAGGTAATTGCTGAGATTAAATTATTAGATTGAAGATTTAAGATAGTATAATCAGAATCGGTATCGGTTCATTAGTGCTTGTTCTCCTTATCTATTTCTGGTAGCCGGGTTTACTTAGAATTGAATATTAGGATTAATCAACGCTTTAGATATCACTCCTAGGTTTCTTCTTATAGTTTCTCTTGTGATTGTTTAAGTGTGTGTTCAAAGTCTGAATAAATCTAATTGTTATTATGGAGTTTGTTGGTGAGATGCTTTGTTTCACCCACATCTAGAAGCGTGCCGGACAGAGAGAGAGGGGTACCACTTAGAACCCCTCCCCCAGTGGTGGATTAAGCGTGTGTCGAACCTGGTGGCCGCCAGGGGCCCCCAGAGCTGGTAGGGGCCCCAAGCTTGATGAGTGCAAAGGCCAGCGACAAACCAAGCATGCCACCTTGGAACAAGAAATGAAAAGAAAACAAAGATACAATGAAACCCCAGCTAGAAATTTATCGATATGTCAAAGAAATGCTAATGTAGAAAAACTTTTGAAAATATTTTTAACAATACCGATATGGAATGGATCAGGTGAATGATCTTTTTTAGTTTTAAAACGTGTTAAAAATAATTTAAGAAGTACTATGAGAGAAAAGAGAAAGGGAACAACATGGCCATATTATATACAGAATAAAATGTTTTGAACAAAATAGATATGGTGAAAATAATTGATGAATTTGCCAAAGAGAAATCAAACTGTATAGCAAAACTGTTAGCTTCTTAAGTAAGGTTTTAAACTTTGTTTCTTCAGTTAAAATTTTTCTTCAGCCGATGAGTTTTTTTTTTATAATGGAAAACTTCTTTAGCGGCGTTGGGCACTTTTTGGTAGGTGAAAATATGAGTTCGCGTCACCGACATGCTCTGACTGGCGCATGCGCAGTGTGCTGTTCGCCTTAGACACTTTTTGGATGGGTGAAATCTCGTGCGTTCGTGTGATGGAAATGCTTATAGCGGTATATCTGTACCTATACAGCTGATGTATAGTGCTGTATATATCTTATAAGTGAAGTTGAATGGATTTAGTGAAAAGTTCAATGTATATATACTGTGCATTGCTCGTTGCGATTCCGAGAATGAGCAATTCGTGTTTATGGTTGCCGTTTATATTTCGCCTGGAAAATCTATGAGACAGATACAACAATTTTTATTCGAAAATTTGATGCTTTATACAAAAGAAGGTTCTTAAGTACTCGAAAAAAGATTTGGCGAAATATATATATGATAATGTACGGATGATTTTAAGTGGAGACTTCAATATTAACTTTGCAGATGATAAAAATCTACCACTAAAATTGAATGTCTAAATGAAACACTTAATTTAAATATGTCTAATGATCGAAAACTCAGTACTACAAAATAAAAAACGACTACCGATGCGGTTTTTACGCGATACTTGGATAAATTTGAATCAAACATTTTCCTTTCTTACTTTAGTTACCATAAGTCTATTGTATCTTTTTTTAGAACATTATGATATAATTGAAAATATAAAAAGTCTAAGTGTTGTTGAAATTAATGATGACAATGATGCAAGCAATAAAATAATGTTGAAAATTAAGTACATTGGAATTTAAGTAAATGCAAATGTTATCCATAAATAATATAATTGTATATTAATTGTTATTTCAATTGAATTGTATTTATATTTTGTCATGATCTTGTACAGCCCGTAATATATTTGAATAATAAAAAACCATATAAACATGCATATAATTGTTGCTAGGAGTATCAATAGATGTGAAAATCAGATTGATGTTGATAATTTTATTTCAAAATTATGAAATTTCAAATTTTGATACTAAAAGTTCTAAGTTTTCAATTCTATCGGCAGTTTCTATAACTGCCAATTTTTTTGCAATACATTTTATTTTGAGAATTTAAAGTATAGGCGAGACTCTTTTCACTATTTTAATTGTTCGACTCTTAAGCCCATGGGCCTCAAACCTTTTACCGCCAGGGGCCTCTAACTACCTTATTCCGCCTCTGGTTCCCACATCTAAGACTCTCACGATATGGGATTGAGGACTGATTTACGGTCCAGAAGCCCACAGATACACCGTCATTAATATAAAGTAATCTATCTATATTCAGGCACAATTCTAAAATTTCATGATGATAATCTTTGGTCGGTTTTGCTTGTGACACCACTGATGAAGAGAATTTATCCTTTATCTTCGTCTAAAAAGAAATTATTTTCATTAATTCAAGTTGCAAGGCATCATCTTCAACAATTACCATTTTATTATCAGAGACAAAAGTTGGAGCTTTCCCGCTTGCAGTTATGATTCATGCATTCCAATGCATGCTGAATTATATTCATGCATTTGAATGGTTGAAAATGAACTTTCGTCAATATTTTGGAGGACAAATGTACGGAGGTTTTAAATTTTGTATTATTATTTATATATTTATTTAAGTGAACTGTTTTCCGATAGATACATACTTTCCTTACAGCAATATCTGTTGTAAATTAAATATTAAATGTATAGATGGCGCTACAAGTCATGAGAGATGTATACGCTTTTGGCGTTTGGAATCATGTAATGTTCTTTGTGCCGTGTACTTGTCTTCCGTGTTGTCTGCAAAATAAACAAAATTCCAAAAGATGAGCTGAATTATTGAATAGAGAATGAAAGATACATTGGAATCGTAATAGTCTACCTGACCATGGAATATAATAACTAAGGAAATACAATAATATCTTCTCCCTTTAGTCAACTGTTATCTAATTCCATGTTAGAAAAGATATTTGGGTATCAATAAATCGTTGATTCAAACATAATTTAATCATTCGCTATCACATTTAATAAAGTGAAAAAATATGAGAGACACTGCAATTACTTTGTATTTTAAAAAGTAACTCCTGACAAATTATTGATAGTTTCTTGAAGAATTTCCAAAATCTTTCAACAAAATAACCATTTATACCACGTTCATATTAAAAACAAAGGAAGTTTTTGTTTGTAGAGTTTAATACTTCCAGTTTTATATATATAACTAGAATAAATAAAATTTAAATATGAAATTGGCAATTACAGTAACCATAAAATTTAATACATACTAATAATCAGGAATATGTCACTCTTTACCACTATTTTTGTTCATAACTTTTAATTATATAGCAAACCTAAATCTGATCGTTAGCTGTAACGTCTTGGATTTACGGAATTGAATGCACTTAGTTGTTGCATAATAACATGGAAAATAAGATTGTTGCTCTGAAGCCAATTTTTGCAATGCTCGCCATGGCTTTCTAAAGTTTATGAAAATGGTTTTGGAGAGTGTTCATTTCGTTGAGTGATTTTAGGCACATAGCGTTGGGGACAGGAAGAATCCTCGCGAACAACAACACAGTAGTAATGCAAATATATGAAAGGAATTGAACAAGAGATTTCTATTGGTTTTTAAAGAAGTATAAGTGTTTCATAATTTTCTAAATAATAGATTTTTTGGTGCTAGTTTGATATCCAGGGTCTACGCGCTAAGTTATGTTCGCCAAGATGTGTGATATATATAGTCATATATATATACAATATGGTTACCATGATATTTTTAACATCTGGCAATGTGGTTGCCATGGGGATAGAAATAATTTTTGGCTCTTTCTCGTGGTAACCCTATTAATTTCAGATGATTTTAATTCAATTTCTTTAACCATTTTTATTGCATTTGCTCTGTCTTGCAAAACAGTTTTTTGTTTTAATTTGTGCTATTTTCGAATATGGATATTTCTAATATATTAAGTGAGTCGTAGGATATTTTATTTTTTAAAGAATGAGTGTGTTGTATACTTTTAATTATCTTTATATATAAAATATACGTGTCACAGTGTTTGTCCGCGATGGACTCCGAAACTACTCAACCAATCATAATATAATTTTGCATACTGTGTGTCCTTTCGTCCAACTTAGAAACATAGGATGGTTTTTATTTCAATTAATCACGCCATAATTTTTTTATTGCCGGAAATGTGAAGAATCCGGAAGAAACGTTGCCAGATTCCCGTAAGGGATGCTCATGTGTCTGTGGAAGCAGATATTGCAACAGAAGGTGAAAGTTTTCAGTACTCTCGACGTTATTTAAACAGCCATCCGATTTTTGATTTTTAAATCAGTCAAAAAATAATTACGGAATCGGAAAGATCATTTCTTTCTCCACGATACGGTATAATTTTTTTTTTGCAAAATAATGATATTTTCTATTTTTTAAGATTTTTTTTTTTTAAATGAGTTAAAAATGATGCGCTTTTATGAAAAATATTTTCTAAATCGTTGCGTATGAATTTATTTTCGTGTTATTAAAACGATATTTTTTACTAAATAATGCCATGCTTTTTTTTCTTTTTGAATCAGTCAACTAAAAAATAAAATGCCGTTAACTTTTTTTCTACGATTTTTTTTAAAAAATACTCAAAATTTTAACTCAACATTAAATAACTTCGTCATTTATTAAAATAAGCGCACGAAACGTATTTTACGTTTGTATAATAATGTTGTCCAATTTCTGTGCAAAGATTGAAAAAATTGCTTAAAAATTACGGATTTTAAAAAAAAATTGTGATTTTCGTAAAATATCGTTTTTGCGAGAAATAATTTAAACAGTCTTTTTTGTACATTTTTTTTTTTATTTTTAAGTACTTTGTCTTTGAAATTAATGTGTGAAATTTCAAAACTTTAACGGGAAAGTTAAGCCCTCTAAAAAAATGAAAACTTTAAAAAAAATTCTGAATTGCGTCAAGGTTGCGTTAGCTTTCTGTTTGGAAGACGGGAAAGGTTGAGGTAGTTTTGAGTCTTTCTCTCTCTTTCGCTGCGTAGGTAAAAAGGGAAATTCCCTCATAACACGGAACGCTCAATCATATAACGCATCACAACCAATAGTAGTTTTTTTTTATTCTTAGAGATTGATTTATTGAAGAACAATAGAATATAAGAAAAAATATCATAAAAAATATAAGGAAATATTCTTTAATATATTTTTATCACATAGTATTATTTTCTTTTTGAATTTTATACTGTGAAATAAATCAATATCGTTGCGTTTAAATAAAAATTATTTTTAAAACTTTTAGTATCAGTGATTTAAGAAATAAAAAGCCAAAACCTTTTTTGAACAAACTTTAATAAAACATTCAAAATATTTAATAATTAATAATTTCTTCTTTTATAAGGATAATTGCATGAATTTTTTTTCCCGTGTGTCGAACCATTTAAAAAAATCCTCACAATTTTACTTCAAGTTTTAAAATAGTAGTAAAATTTTGTAATTTGAAAAATTTCTACTTTTCTGTCTTTTTTCAACATACAACTATTTTTAAAAAGGCTACATTTTCGTTTCAGGAACTAAAAAATTGCAACAAAAGAACTGAAAAGTGAGTGAGTGATTTATAGATTCACACTGTTCGCCTATTCGAGGTTTTTGGCGACGGAACTCGAAATTTTCAACCATGGTCAAGTGACGAGGATGGCACCTCAGCCTTTCTCCCCCATCTCTCCTCATTACCACAACACACCAACGCAAGAACAAATTTCGAAAAAGGGAGTTTTTAATGACATAGTTAAAGAAATCACTCACATCGCGCATACACACACATAAGTGCTATCATCCTGAGGGAAACAGGAAATTCTCATGGGGATTAAGTTATTCACTCAGTAAAAGCCCGTGCAACGCCGGGCTAAGCGAAGAGGAAAGAAACAAAGAAGTAAAAGTAATTTCGAAAAATTATATTGGAAGTGTGATTTTGTGAAGAGAAGGGAAAATGTTAAACGGAAAAACCATTGATACGCACTCATGGGCCTTGCACTCACATCGTACACCCACACAAAAGTGCTGGCGTCAGAAAGAAAGGAGGAAATTAACATGGGGATTAAGTTATACTCTCGGTAAAAGCCCGTGCAATGCCGGCCGGGTCAGCTAGTTGCTATATATATATATCTTCTATTTTCACTTTATTTTACTTTTAAAGAATGTATTTTTTAACGTTCCTTGTTGGATGAAATTCGTTGAAGGAACTTGCAGTTCCTGGAACATTGCATGTATGCAGTACTTTTTATTTGATATTCATTATAATTTTTAAATTATGTAATTTATTTCGCAAAAAATTATAAAACTACAATTATTATTTTTGTGATAATCATATAATATTCGTTATTTGTAATTTTTTAAATTAAATTTCTTATAATTATTAAATACGTTATTTATAATAGTTATTTATTTATTTATAGGTATTATGTTATTTATTATGATGTTGTTTATTCATAATTATTTTTTTGTTACTTATTTATAATTATGTTAAATGAGTATTCTTATGTACGCTTCTTGTTACTATACGATGTGGTTACTCTTTTTTTTAAAATTACTATTAAATTATATTACTTGGTTATTATTTTCTAAGATAATTATTGTTAAGTCATACATTTTGAATATATAATAAATATTACTATTTTATATCATATTAATAATGATAATATATAATGATTATATATATACTATAAAATTTTATTATAAGATTATTTATTATATATTGCATATTACTATTAGTAAATATTTTTTTAGATTATGTTGAAATTCACTTTTTTATTAATCTTGGTTATTCTCAATCTCTTCCTACATTCTTCATTCGAAATAGATTTTACTGTATTTCAAAAGTTCTTTAAAATTATTT
>BMAO01014683.1:0-52915 GCA_019973975.1 Trichonephila clavata | reverse complement strand
AGATAAATATATATACTGTTTATATATATATATATATATATATAGTAACATAAAATGAAAGAAATACATGGCATAATAAAATTGATAATACAAAATAATATCACTAACAAAGCCAGAAGATCCAAACCAGATTTCAAGAAACATACTATAAAATGATGGAAGAGTCTATTATAGAAGAATTAACTAAGCGTATGTATAACATAGAACAGAATTAGAACTTTAAAATGTAAGAAGCCAAAAGAGTCAATAGACTAAAATGAAGATCTGTTATGATTTCTAAAGCTGTTGCTGAATTAGGACCAGCAAATTAGGGTTAAATAGATTTTATGGATCCACCTTCCCCTGTTCAGCAGAAATTTTATACATAACAGGAAAACATACAATATTGAAAAGTTAGGCCTAAAACCAACCACGTGTAATTTGCAACCAAAAGAAAAATAAAAATAATAAAAATATGAAAGGAAATGAATCCTAACAAAATACAAATAAAAATAATTTTGAAAAGGAATAATGAAGCAAAAACTTACATGAAAAAATGCAATAACCGGAGAGCGGGAAAAACTGTACGTACAAGAACATACACTAAATGATCGTTAAAAATGACGTGTTAAGTTGGTAAAACCAGATGCAAAAATTAGTGGCGCCACCTGGATAAGTTTTTTTGTATTAAACAAAGCAAAAAAAAAATTGAAAATAATAAAAAACAGAAGGAGAAAAAAACAAGAATAATACTTAAACTTTGAAAAGGAGAATTAGAGAGATATTTTAGAAATATATTTAAAAATGAAGTTAATAGGATAGTTGTATTCCAAGCAATTATTGCAGAATAGCTTAAAATTATTTTGCTTAACATCATTATCTGTGACTAAATCGTTATTTCTCTTTATAAAATTTAAGATGATATTTCTAAAAATAGATAGATGTAGGTTACTTTCCCAAAAAGGCATTTTAATAATGTTAAAATCAAAAGAGTCTCTTTTATCAAAAATATTACTAATTAGTATATTATTATTAACTATTAATTGTAAGTTTAAAAGTTTGCAGAGTCATTATTATAATTGGTTTTTAATAATTTCAGATATTGTGGATAATAATTAAAACTAGGAACAAAATTTACCATATTACTAAAGATGATTAAGTCATCTATGTATCTAAAAAAGTAACAAGAATCGAAACTAATGTTATCATATTCATAAAAGTGCAGATAAATATTGGCTAAACAGTTACTCGCAGGTCCTCCTTGTGGAAGACCTTTAATTTGCTGATAATAAGAGTTATTGTGAAAAATATAATTTTCATATAGTACTAGATGTATAGTTGAAAGATATTTATCATATTTAATTATTTATTCAAAGAATATTTGTTATAGGCTATTTTGAGAATTTTAACCATATCCCCAATATCTATGGAATTAAATAAATCTTCAAAGTCATAGGTGTGAATGGAAATAATTTTTTTATCTTGCATGTATTTAATGATATCCAAGCTATTCTTAACTATAATCGAATTATCAATATTGTCTAATGTGGATTGAATAACCTTTTGTAGCTTTCTACCCGGAAGTGTAATATAAGTTTTAAAGCCGTTTGTTATAGTCCTAAATTTAATAGGATTTTTATGAAATTTTGGAGTTAAGAAATATGAGGGAATTAATATCCGAAATGCGTAAATCTAATTTTTTATAAAAAGCAGAAATTCGATTAAAATTTCTCTATTGCTAGAATTAGATTTTTTAAAAGCATTATTATTATGAGAATGTCTATTAAGCATATCAGCATACAACCATTTGCAAATAATTGCATAATTACCCAGAACTTTATCAACATAAACAATAATGAAATTCTTTTGTAATTCTACAATATGATGCTTAAGATTTTTGTAAATTAATCCACAATCAGTTTTATAGTTATTTTTCAGTAATTCTTTTAAAACATTGCATTTAAATTCATTAAAAGCTTCAATAGGAAAAGTGTATTTAATTGCTAATTTAGTAATGAAGTTACAAATATCTTTGGAATTTGTTTTTTTATGGCATTATTATTATTGGAGATCATTAATCTATAACTAGTACCTTTTGACATAATTTCCCTAAGAATATTATCTTCAACAATATTTAAATTGCCTGTTATAACATGTTTGTGATGCTCGTTTATAAATACAGGATAATCCTTACAATTACAAAGAAAGGTATTTTTTGCAAATCATTAATCTTATTGTAGTTAAAAATTGAGAAACCAATTTTTTATTATACTTAAAAATTATAAAAAAAATTATATATATATATAAATTTTTTTTCTTCAATATGTATTCTAGTATAGAACAATAAGATGCATTAAAAAACATTACTTCGTATAATTCTCGGGAATGACATATTAAAACTGTAGTGCCCCCTGCTCGATATAATCACGGGCATGTCATGTAAATGTTACATTTGTAGGTCTAATAGTTCCGATCTTGTGATAAGTGATTGAAAATGAATAAATCTGAGAGTCATTTTTCACCTATATATATACTAATAGCTGTTACCCGCCCGCTTCGCTGGGTATTTCACGATGTTTTATAAATTTTTACTGCTTATATATATGTATAAATTATTGATATCTAAGTCCTAGCATTAAGAATTCGATTGTATTGAAAAATATACTTAGACCTGTAACTGTCACCTGTTGATAAATAAAAAGGGCAGAACTCATCTAATTTGTATTTTCTAAAAATCTCTAAATTGAAGTATAGAATGATGTTGCTCTTTCGTACCCAAAAACCAAGTGGATTCCCGCAAACCATTTTCGGTGGATTCTATCCATAAATTAACATGCAAGCAATTTCAGTCTAAATCAACAGAAAAAACAAAAGTTTTGCTATCAATATCCCGTATCCCGTGTGTTGAGAGCCGTTTTCCAAAATAACCTCTCTTAGCGGATTTCAATTCAACAAAAGAAAAATGCAAAACAAATTTCATTATTATAGTCCTTGTAGCTCGAAAAAGGATTTTTTTGTGTCAATACGTCCCAGTAACCCCTGCACCCCCCCCGCAAACTTGATTTACTTAAATACATTCTTAGTGCATCCCTATTCAACAAAAGAAACATGCTTAAAAATTTTCAAGTATATGGGTCTAACAATTAAAAACAGGAATTTTTTTCTGTAACTCCTCTTGACACCTCGCAACCATCCTTGGAGGTCAATTTTCGTTTTACTCTTTGTTAGAGGAATTATATTCCATGAAAGGAACATGCCTACCAATTTTCAAGCAGAATGATCAAATAGTTTAAAAATGGAAATATTTATCGATTACGCCTCTTAATCTTCAAAATTAAACTTGGTAGTTGATATTCGGAAACCCATTTTGTAGCGGTTCTCTACGAAAGGAATCTGCTTATCAAATTTCAAGACTGTACGTCTAATAGTTTAAAAATGGGGATAATTATCTATAACGCCACTTCGGTGTCTGTTTTCACAAAACCCATTTTGAAGGGGAATTGCACTCTATGAAAGGAATCTGCTTAGCAAAATTTGTGCATCCAATAAATTAAAAATGCAAAAAAAAATTATCAATAACGCCCTTGAACCCCCGCAACGCCACCTAAGGGTCTATTTTCACAAAACACATTTTGTTGTGTATCTCTATCCTATGAGAGGAATCTGCTCACCAAATTCAAGACTGTGCGTCTAATAGTTTAAAAATAGAAATAATTACTTATATCTGCCCTTAACCCCCGCAACACCCTTGTGGGTCAATTTTCCCAAACCCGTTTTGTAACGGATATGTACTCCATGAAAGAAACATTCCTACCAATTTTCAAGCAGGTAGGTCAAGTAGTTTAAAAACGAAAATATTTATCTATTACGCCACTTAATCCCCCGCTACGCCACTTAGAGGTCTGCTTTCACAAACCTTCTTATAGCTGATCTCTACTCTATGAAAGAAATCTATTTATCAAATATAAAGACTGTGCGTCTAATAGTTTAAAAATGGAAATAATTATCTATAACGCCCCTTAAGTCCGCAACGCCACTTGAGGGCAATTTTCACGAAACCCATTTTGTAGCGTATCTCTACCCTATGAGAGGAATCTGCTTACTAAGTTTCAAGACTGTTCGTCTAATAGTTAAAAAATCGGAATTTATAACGCCCCTTAACCCCCCCCCCCGCAACACCCTTGGGGTCAATTTTTTAAAAACTCATTTTGTAGCGGATATTTACTCCATGAAAGAAACTTACCTACCAATTTTCAAGCAGGTAGGTGAAGTAGTTTAAAAACGGATATATTTATCTATTACGCCCTTAATCCCCCGCAACGCCACTTAAAATCTGTTTTCACAAAGCCCGTTTTGTAACTGATCATTATTCTACGAAAGGAATCTATTTATATATATCAAATTTAAAGACAGTGCGTCAAATAGTTTAAAAATGAAAATAATTATCTATAACGCCCCCTAAGCCCCTGCAACGCCACTTGGGGGACGATTTTCACCAAACTCATTTTGTAGCGGATCTCTACTGTATGAAAGGAATCTGCTAACCCAATTTCAAAATTGTACATTGAGTAGTTTAAACATGGAAACAATTATATTTAAAGCCCCTTAACCCCCGTAACGCCCCTTGCGTTTCGTATTTCGGAAAATCCGTTCTTAGCTGTTGTCTACTCTATGAAAGGAACATGTCTACCAAATTTCAAGTATGTAGGTTGAATAGTTCCAGAGATATCGTGATTAGTCAGTCAATCAGTGAGTCGCTTTTCTCCTTTATATATATAGATACTAGCAATTATTCTCCCACTTCACTGGGTATTTCATGATGTTATTTGAAGATATATTGTTTATACATGTATAAATTATTTTGATGTATTAGCACTAAGAATCTTATTGTATTAAAAATTGTCGTATAACTCTCGCCTTGATTTAAAAAGGACATAGAGCTTCTCAGAAAAATAATTTCTAAAATTAAAGTAGAAATATCTTTTACGCTCCTGTAACCCGCTTCCTGAAAGTGGGTTTCTGCAAAACCCAATTTAGTGGGTCTTTACAAAATAAAACAAACATGTTTGTGGTAAATTTCAAGTCTAAATCTAACTCAGAAACGGAATTTTTTTTATCCATATGCTCCATTAACCACCTTTGAGTGTTGATTTCCGTAAGACTGGCTCTTACTGAATTTCAATTCAACAAAAGAAATAAACATACCGTTTCATTACTGTAGGCCTAATATTTGGAAAATGGGAATTTTCTTTTTTGAATACTCTGCAAAAGATCCCGGCTCCCCCATAGAATTTCTGTAAGACCATTTCTTACCGGATTTCCATTCAACAAAGTAAGCATGCCAACCAAATTTCAAGCCTATGGGTCAAACTGTTAAAAAACAGGAATTTTCCCCCATAACGCCCCTTAACAAGACGCAACTCTTCTTGGTGTCGAATTTGGCCAAACTCCTTCTGTAGCGGATCTTAACATTATAAAGGTAACTAACCTACCATATTTAAAATAGGTCTAATATTTCAAAAACGGGATATATTTATGTATAACGCTTCGTAAGAACTCGGAACGCCTTTTGGGGGTAGATTTTCGTAAAATTTCTTTTGTGACGGACTTTACTGCATAAAAAGAAAGTGCCGAAATATTTCATGTCTGTACGTTTTAAAAACTGAAATATTTATCTATATCACCCCATAAGCCCTCTCAAAGCCCTTAGGGTTCGATTTTTGCCCAAACCCTTCTGTAGCGGATCTTATTTTTATAAAAGGAACTAACCTATACCGAATTTCAATATAGGTTTGTAGGTTTAATAGTCCCCAAACGGGAATGTTTGTTTTTAAAGTGCCGTGTAAACCCTCACTATGCCTCTTAGGAGTCAATTTTTGCAAAACTCCACTTGTAGTGGACCTCTAATCATTGAAAGGAACGTGCATACTAAATTTCAAGTTTATAGGTCTAATAGTTTCTAAACGGGAATGTTTATCTTAAAACCACTTAAGACCTCATAACTCTCTTTAGGGTTCATTCTCACAAAACTCCTTTTGTAAAGGACCGCTACTTACTGAAAAAACAAATTTCAAGTTTGCGGGTGTAATAGTTTCGGAGATATCATGATGAGTAAGTGAATGAGCCGCTTTTCTCCTTTATATATAGAGAGAAATACATATAGATAGATAGAAAAGGATAGAGTTTGATATCGTGACTTAATTGATGTTCTAAAGATCAAAATGTTCTGATTTTTAGAATGAGGCCTATAAATTTTAAGACAACTACTCTAGTTATAAAATGGCTTTAATGGAAAAAATTTTACCTTCGAAATATACGAATAAGTTTCTTTGATCATTATATTTGTTTGAACATTTTTAATGTTCGGTGTATTCGCGTAAATTATAATAGTGAAATACTTTGCAAATGTTTGATGAGCAGATGAAAAATATTCCTGCTAATTTCTAAGTCTGCATCATTGAAAAAGAGAAAAAAAGATCATTTGATTTATTATTGTATTATTTACCTTTTTCCTCATTAGTGTAATTCCGATTGAAATTACAGTATAATAATAGGAAATATCATTAAATTGTTGAAAAGATTCTAATGGATGGAAAAACTTAATGGAAATAATGATCAAGAAAGAAGTATTCAAATTCCCTTCAATTTACTAATTAATTGAAAAAAAAAACAAATAGATGCAATTAAAAACCATGGTTAAAATGAAATATATAGCCACTATTATTGAATCCTGAAATATTTATATTAAAAATGTTGGATTAAATTATATAGCTTAAAATATATTTGGTAAATTATATGATGATTTGAAATATTACATCTCCATGCACGGAAAGATTTCAAAGGATTCTATGTAATTAAAAATTACTTCCTGTAAATTATTAATATGAAATATGTAACTTGTGTACTTCAATTTCTAATTGAAATAAAAATGGAATAACTTATATGTGTGTGTATGAAAATATGAGAGAAATATTTAAGAATAAATCATAGCTATATTAAAGGAAAGTTACAGTCGAATACAGAAATTCTGTGGAAATTTAGGAAAGACCTCCCAATAATTATTGCAATTATTTATCACAAATTTAACTATTCCTTTTAAAAGTAAAACGAATAATTCAATGATAAAATCAATTAAGTAGGATATGGATAACAAAATTTAATAGTGATTCACATTATAATATTTAAGACTTTTTTTTTTATAAACTTATACTTTACTCACTTATACTTTAAAAAAGCATAACTTTGGTTAACAAATTTATGTACAAGAAACAGTAATAAATTTATATAATATTTATTACTCTCTAGATCTAATAGTTCAAACACAGTAACCTTTTATTTACTACGTCTCTGCAGCCCCTTTTCTACTTTGAAAGTCGATTTCCAATAAATTAGTTCTTAGTGAATGTGTTTTCAAAAAAGAAACATATCTGCGAGATTCCAAAGTTTGTGGGTCTAATTACTCAAGAGAACTTGTGATGAGTGAGTGACTCTGAATCGTTTTCCTCCTATATATACAATATATATATATATATATATATATATATAGAGAGAGAGAGAGAGAGAGAGAGAGAGAAAGAGGGTGATAATGAAATATAGTTTAATATCATTCCGACTTATAATTGATGTTCAGTTATCAAAATACTCTGTTTATTAGTATGGGAACCATACATTTTAAGGCAATTGCTGTAGTAATAAAACAAATTTTATGGGAACAGATTTTTGTTTTAAAAAATAATTAAATTTAATGAATATATTTAACATTTTTTTCTATATTCTCTAATTTTATGCATTTTAAACTTTGAACCCATTTGATGAAACAACTAGGTATGGGATTCGACAGCAGACTATAAATTGGAAGCTGAAAGCCTTTACTTTCTAACAAATCTAATTGTTATTACAGACACATTGTAATGAGGGTACCATGTAGTGCATGCGCGTAAATTTGCTTCGAACAGTTATGGTGCCTACGGTGTCTTGATAAATCCCTTTGGCCGTTTAATGAGATGTCACACTGTATAAGACACGAACAGAGCAGCACTCACGTCTTTGAAATCCAGCGGCTAGTGTCATATGTCGCTTCCAATTTTACTGGAGCTCTGTAATGTAAATAAGTGTTTCTGAATTTATATATATCATGAGAGTTAGTCATGAATGAAATGGAATGGGTTAACCTATTTTATGATATATAACAATAGAATTAGTGTATCATTGGTATGTTTAGTGCGCTTAAATATATTAAACTTGTGATATCTATATCAGCAATCAAATCAGTAATAAAATTTATAATTCAAAAAATTTGTTTATTAGGGTCTTTATATATAATAATCGAAAACATATCATTATAAGTAAATGATTATTCAGTTATATTTAAGAAACTTTGAATAAATGTAATGAAATATATTGTGGAATTTTAAAAGAAAAAGAAATTGCTTCCTTTGAATTAAGTTTTATATGCATTAGAAGTCAACATTAAACATAATGGCTTGAAGCTTTCAAAAACTACTACAATTTATACTATTTAGAGTAAAATAAAGTTTTTATATTAGAGGAAATAAATTTAAATTTATTTTGAAAAAGAAAACAAAAAAACACATTAAAATCATTTTCTTGGAAAAATAATTTTTTCCTAAGAAGGCTCAAAAGTAGTATAAATATACTTTATGGTATAATAAGTCAAAATGAGCACAGAACATTTTTTTATTTTTAAATTTTCAGATAAATATGAAATTTGCTGGATTAAAAAATTAAATGAGGATACATAAAATAAGCGTCTTTATTTCTATTTTTATAAATATTTTTGGGATTTTTAAAGTTATAAGTGAAACTTTAAAAAAGTTAATAAAATATCAAAAAGCGTCAAAAAAGAAACGTTTTTTAAAAGAATTAAAATTACAAAATAGTTAAATAGTTTTTATTCGCTTGATGGTTTTGGAATTCATATATGTATATATTTTTTTACATTTCAAGAGAAATTTAATAAACAACTTATTAGATTGATCGTAACGGTACATGATTAGGATACGATTAAGTATTTCTTACCTATAATTAGAAAAAAAAAACTCTCTTTTTAGAGTCAATAATGATGTTATCGACTTGAATTTAGCCTGTAGTTAAATATTTATTCATTAATACTACCAAAGCTATATTAGAGGCTTAATTAAATTTCTATTTGTTTGGATTTGTAATTAATTTTCTATTTTTTTGTAAATTTCTATTTGGTTTCAAGTTGTTTGGATTGAAGCGTAATATCATCAGTAATAGCTTTTTGTAGAGATTCAGGCTGTAGAAAACCTTAAAAAAATGTAGGAACTAACTTTTTTCTACTTCAGGAATGCTACAGCATGGCTCATCTTCAAAATCCCCTAAAATCTCAAATAATTTAGATTAGCACTCACATATTAAATCATCTTCCTTAAACAATACGAAAAAGAAGACTTTATTTTCATTATGCAATACACTCTCCGGTGACATCCCCCCCCTTCTTTAGGTTAGACAGTGTCTTTTCTTTTTAGCTGCGTAACATTTTTTTGGAAGACAGTATCACAAATTATTAACGATTTTTACACTGTATTAAAAATTGATTCTGAAAAAAAATGACAATGAGGCAAGTTATTAATTAAAAAATTTAAAGTTTTAAAGTTTTTAATGCATTTTTAATTACTTGTATTTCAACTTATTTATATTTCTTAGATTGTTGTAGGCAAAAGATGGTATTGAATAGAAAATTTGATTCTTTGTTGAATATTAATCATTATTTTTATAGTTGAATATGTAACACTCCATACCTACTCTCGGACCCGGATAGAGGTGTGGGAGGAAGGGAAAGACGACTCGACATAATATTTTTTAACTATTTATTCAGCACACCAATTATTACAGTAACAATTTAATTAATCAGATAGGATGAGATGTTCCCAGACAGAGCAGAAGAAATTTTGCTACGAGGGTTGCGATTTCTGTGAGAAGACTTCTAATAAATTTATCTACCTTTTATGGATCACTCCACTACCCTAATATTTGATTTTACAATGTAGCTATGTGACCAATCTTCACTTAAATATCTTTAAAAATTTAAAACCGAAACGCGTGATCAATGTAACTAATATCTGATCGGTAGATATCTTTCCTTACCGAAAGCTTCTCTGGTATTTCAATCTTTAGGCAACTTCGTCTAATCATCTATTCTCCTCTATCTATTTTACTAGCAATCAAACCTATCCTATATATAACTGATCTAATCTGCATATAACGGTTGCTTCTTCAAAAAAGGTTGTTGTCATTGATAGTCCAAAGATTTATCAAGAGGGTTAATAGAAGGACGCGTAAAGATCCTTCACAAATATAATAATATTAATACTTATAAACCACAAAAATTTTAAATATATTATTTTTGACGATTTTTTAAAAAAAAATACAACTAATTTTTACAGATATAAATCCATACATTGTGAAATAAAAAAATCGGAAATAATTTGTAAAAGAATTAAGACTCTATCTTGAAAATAAAATAAAATCTTAAAACATAGAAAATACTCATCGACAGGCTGAGAAAAACTCATTTGAAATTTGTAAACGTATAGGTATTGAAACTGTCAATACTCAGAAAACTTCAAAGAACCTTAAAATTAGTTGAATATCAGATTTAAAATTTGTATCCAATTTTCTCAACAGGATACAAAACTGAAATGCAACTCGCACACATATAACTACATTGTCATTTCAATGGACACTGAATTCTTAATATTTCACAAGAGCGTTCAAACAATTTTTTTGTGTCTTTTACAATATTAAATTTCTGGGGATCTCAAGCAAATTTTTCATAATTCTATATACTCGTCCAATACACGAGGAAAAATATTCTTCAGGCATCCGACTACCCAAAAATTGTGAATTTTGCCAAAAAATGACAAATTTTCTTATGATTTTGTTTTATAGGCCATCTTATTAAGTTTATAAAAATAACAAGTTTATTATGTTCCTTCACTAGAAGAAAAACTATAAGTGTTTAAGTAAAAGCAGATGCCATTACTTTAAGCAAGATATGTCATACTTTTTAAAACGCGTTTTACTCGAAATGTGTTTTTTTGAAAATACTCAAACGGGGACAGCGATTGCTAAAAATTTTTGAAAATAATTAACTGACATTTTCTGTGTTTGTTCTGTATAATAGTAGAAGTTTTTTAACTTTCTGATTTATGAATCACTATTTTATTACAAAATTTGCAGCCCCTTATGTGAATATAATCTCTGTGTTTTAAAGTATTTTCATAATATAACAAAGATAAAGGGCTCTAGCTTTCGTAAAAATTAAAATATATCTTATTCTGAAAGTGATTTAAAAAATGAATAACATAGCAATACATCAGTATTGAAGAATTGAAAATCTGCTCGTAAACTTTTGATACAGAATGGGTCGCGTTTATGTTTTTTTTTGTCAATTTTTACCCTTTTTTCCCATTTTAGTAATAATAATTTATTTTTCTATTTTTAATTTTAACATATTCTTCTTAAAATGTACCAAACAAATCTAAAAACAACAATAAAAAAACCCATATCTCTATTTTTCTAAAAAAAACAAATTGTCGCAAGTGGTCGGATATCTTAATAAAAAGGAAAATAGATTTTTATAATTAAAAGTTTATAAACTAATAAAGTAATTAATTTGTTCAAATTAATTAACAGTTTTTGAATGTAAAAAAATTTATCAAGCAAATTAATTGATAAAACGTAGCTAAATTTGGAAATTCCTTTACTGAAATCAGAAATACAAGTGAGTATTCCCGAAATAAGCGATTAAAATAATACAGTATTTATTTTTTGTATCAAAATTTTACGACAAACTGATGAGAATTCTAGGAGTGAATTTGCAAAAATATCATTCTGCGTGAAAGAAAGATGAATCCTTATTGATGTAAAACTAACAATACACAAAGCAAGTATTCTAAGTATAAGCAGAAAAAAGCATTTTATATATAAATATATTGCATGAAAGGGAATTTTAAAATAGATAATAAATTACATTTCTTGCTAGAATGTTAAAAAATTAATTGATGTATTGTGAATCCAGGTCTGTGATTGCATTTTATAAATCTAGAGTCTAATAATCTTGAACTGAATAATGTTAACTCTATCCACAAAAGGTATTTCTAATATCCTAAGCCCATTCCATTACCCTGGCTCTTGTTCAAAATTATATGGCCCGTCGACAATATGCCAAGTATTGATTTCAACGGGAATTTGGTGACAAATCCTACAAAGGGCGATCCATTAATTATACAGATCAGTCTCCAGCAGAACACTATTTATATATTGTAAATAAGTTCATGGAACCAATAGAGTGGAACCAAATGATTAGGCATTGTTAATTGGTTCCGCTCTGTCTATATAATGTTATATCCTGAATTATCATTCTCGTTTTAATTTGTCTGTCTCACCTTTATGTGTTTATGTGAATCTTGACAAATCATGGATGCTACGCATTTGGACGTGTGCCCTGCACTGAAGAATTTAGACTGTATTGTAAAAAAGTATTGGAAAGCTCAATGCCTAATGACCTGACGGTCAGGAATTTTATAAATAAATATCCTGAATAATTCGTTTAGTAATAATAATATAATTACATGGAACTTTTAACTATCAATCAGTAAATTCCCATTTATGAGTACTGTGAAGTTCATCATAATCAAAAAACAAGATATAAGTAGACATATTCACTGCTTGATTTCGAACTATGTATAAAGTGTAAAAGATCTACGAAGTTTTTGTAGCGATGGCATATAATGAAAAATATAAAATGCGTATAACCTAATATTGTACATATTTATTAATACTTTCAACGGTATCTTGTGATCTTTCTGGAAAGAGAATATCAATTTGCATTCTAATTTTCTCATTTCAAAATTTTTCTCTCTCAAATTCGGATTTCTTTGTAGCAATCATATTGGCTAGGCTTGCCCCGCTCACTCCAAACACGATATCATAACTTTTTCATCAATTTTTCACTCTCACTACAAAAGCAATTTTGCACACAATTATAGTTGCATCATATAATAATGTACAACAATTATATTTTGACATTTTAATGATAAACTTTTTTAAGAATAGTACATTTTGAAAGCATTTTAAAGTCATCTAAATTCCCATGATTGGAAATAAAGGTTCAAGAAAAACTAAGCGCTCCACTCAACCCAGTATCAGTACCAGAACGTCAATAAGAGTCTTGAGGTTTGGAAGGAAAATCTAGAATAGTAATCTATGTAATCAAGATCATCAAAAAAATTCGGTTGAAAGAATTGGTCTATACACAAAACAGGTGATATTAATGGGCTTCAAATCAAGAAAATAGGAAGGGTGAGGTATAACTTTCCAACAAAAATACATTTATTTTTAAAAAAGTGATCATAGCTTTTGATTGGGCATTGTTCTACGGTGATGGAAGTTAACGCCGTACCGATGGACGACGTTTGAACCTCTTCACGACTGTTACGTATCGAAATCTGTCTATTTGACAGATAGTATAACGTGCTTTAATTGTTTTTTGGTTTCCTGCACACATTTCAACTTATGCTCAAGAAAGTGTTCTTGTTGGGATGTATTAATGTTTTTCACATGGATGCAAACTTCCTAGAGTGTCAACACGCTATTTGATGGCGTTTCACTCTACGTACATAATTCAGTTCTCATCTCCAGTTACAATCCTTTTCAAGAACGGTTCATTTTAGTATAGGAAAATCAAGGATTGCGAACATTTGGTGATTCCTCGATTCCGTGGATCTGTGGTAAGTATAGTTCGGTAAATGCTGCATGTTTCGCTTAACTCTGGCAAGACCATATTGTGAATGTTCTTTTTTCAATTCCTACTATTAGTTCACACACTCTATATTTATATATATATATATCTTGTTCAAATGTTCAGTCGTTTAAAAAATGCATTTTAAAGCACTCAATTGAGCTGAAATTTTATATACTCTCTCATTTGGATGACAATAGAGTAATTTAATTATAATTAATAAAAAATTAATTGATTAAAACTAATTATTCAAAGAATTATAAATACAGCCACGTTAGCATCATTTTTGGCGAATTAGCGACTATTTTGTTGACTTGTGTCAAAACTTGAAAATATTTTTTTCTCACATTTTAAAGCGCTCCTTTGAGCTGAATTTTTCTATACACGATTGTTTGGGGTAGAAATACGATAACTTAATTATAATTAATTAAAGTTATTGACTGAAAGTAATTATTTAAAGAATTACAGATACAGCCGCGTTGGTTTCCTTTTTAGCGAGTTGGGTCAAAGCTTTAAAAGATTTTTTTCCTCACGTTTCAAGGCCGTTGATTAATATACACGTTTGTTTTGGATGACAATGCGATACTTTAATAAGAATTAATAAAAATTAATTGCAACTTAATGTTGTGATTCTGTCGTATGTTTATACATATTTATATTAATTGCAACTATTTATTAAAAAGTAACTAAAATATTTTTTTTGATGATCTAATTAGGAATTGACTATAAATTTTTTTATAATACTTGTTTTTTTATTATTTAATTAAAAACCTCTTCTACGAGGGAAAAATGTTTACACTTTTCATGACAGCATCTGTTTTGCCTCCTGAATTTCCGAAACCTTCGACACCATGTGGTGTTATTAATTGCATCTTAAGGCACTTGTGTACGTTTTATACTGTCATCCAATTTCGTTAAATTAAATAGCATCGCTATATGCGACGAACAATGGAATTCGTTCCCGCATGAGCTCGAAAACTGTAATAATAATGATGGCAGCATTCGGCGACATTTTTTTTAATCGGCGGTGTCTTTTTCATTTTAAGAAAAAAATTTTGTGGTCAACAGTATGTATAATATGTAACCCTTTTTAACAATAAACTTGGAATTCCGCTGCTGGATTATTGACTTGCTGAATTCGAACACATCATAGAGTGTATCACTTAACCCTTTATCTACCGACAGTACTTATAAGTACCATTCACTTTAAAATTAAGTAGAATAATCATTTTTACGAAATACTCTGAAGATACTTAGCAGGAATATTCTTTTAAATCAACTTTTCCCAGATATATGGAAGCACGGGTTCTATGATGAGTATTTTAGCAGAGACGGCAAATATAGTTTTATAGCAAAAGTTGAGATTTCAGCTGATATTTTGATCGGATTGCAAAGATTGTCATTTTTGTTCTGAAAAATTAGTTAGTTTCAAAAGGTAAGTGTCTTATTTTTTTATATGTTAAGGAAGACCTTAGAAAACGATTTGATTATTTATTTTAAGTGAATAGTGTTTATAATTAATTTTACAGTTGAATAACTTTGTGGTACTTATAAGTAACGACAGCACACGGGCGGTGGAACAAGAACTTATTTCCCCCCCGTCCGTGTGACTTGTTGTTTTGTTGAGTTGTACAGTCATTAATATATACTATAGTGCAATAGACTTAAGCTTTTTTTGGCATTTATTTTAGCTTAACTCATTTATTTTGTTTTTTTATTGTTTTATTCTAACGTTTTCAAAAAATTTTGAACTTTGAATCTGAGTTCGTTTTTTTGCCACACAATTAAATGAAATATCTATTCTTATTTCAAAATTTAGCAACATTTTAACTACTTTATATATAACTGAGATTAAACACAATAATAGGATATTTTCAAGGTGCTATTATTATTATTATTATTATTTACTTTTCTTAGAATGTCTGGAAAAAGAAACTTTCTCTTCAAGAGGCTTTGGATTTAATAGAGTACCTACTATCTGAGAGAGAGAGAAATCAATGATGTACTAACAGATGATTTTTCAGATGAAGAGGTCCCAGCAAATTATTTGCTGGAATTTTCATTAGATTCTTAGGATGACCATCAAGAGACTGAACTTAAGGTGCAGGGGTTCATGTTACGAAAATACAGCATTTCTTACCCAAGTTGCAGTGTCTTATAAAACATTCAATCAAAACCTCAATCAAAATGCACAACGTGTAATGAATTTTTGTGTATTAATGAAAAGATGAAAAACTGTTTCTTTGAATTACATCAAATTAAGTTTATGTGTAAAAAAAGTAAATATATATATATATTTCCCTAAGTTGAGTATTTAAATTATGTATATCCCTTAATTTTCAATGCAGTGACTCAAAAAATTATTGCATGAAAAAATTTGCAGTAAATCATAATGCGGTAGATAAAGGGTTAATAAATATCAAAGAATTTATTACTTGCCATGTTCCATAACATTAGATGTTTGTACAAATGTTGGGAACTCCATGTATTTATATGTTGAATATCTACGCATTTTATTGGGAACTAACTCTGGTCCGTGTGAAAAGTTATGCATTGTGACATAAGTTCAACTGGAAATTGTCATCCACCAAAATGGCAAAATTTGAGCATGGTAAAAAAACCAAATGGTCAATTCATTTGAATTCGGTTATAAACTACTGTTTAAGAATTTTCTAGTCTAGAAAAATAAATTTAACTTAGGAGAATTCATTTCGATATAGAATATAATTATTAACTTCAAAAAAATTTAAAGGAAATTTGATAATTGTTTTAAAAAAAGAAAATTATATTTGGACTTTTTGTTAAGTTTTTCAAATATTGTTGATATTAGATTTTTTAAATACTGAATACCAAAATGATGTGTCTCTATTTTACTATTTTTATATTATATAGAACTTGGAAGATTTTAAACTAAATTGCAAATTGAATGTATTTTAAAATAATAAAAAGGAGTTATTTTGAGTACTTTATGTAGGCTCCCATGTTATTATAAAATTCTCGATCATAAGATATCTTTACTAAAAGGCTAAAGTTGACTAATTATTTTTGTAATGCTTTTGAGCTACTCACACACATTCCAGTTTTATTTCGAAATTTTACTACAAATCTTATCCTAAACACAAAAACAGCTTAAATTTTTTTTTCTAAATAAAGGATTTTTTCCCTTAGGTTTTCTTTGAATATATATATATATATATATTTCACGGTGACTAAGGCTTTTTAAAATTATTTGACGGATATATTGATATTGAGGGGGAATAATTATATTTTTCGAATTCTTGTTAAAAAGGATTTCTTCAACACGAATCACAATTTTCAATATTGTAAGAATGCTAGAAATAAGGGCATGTGAAAAAAAAATTGATTTCAAGGAAAAATCAGAAGAATTTATTTCTTTAGCTTGAAAGGTTAAATGAAAGAGGGGGAAGCTATTTTCCCGTCATGGGGAGTATTCTCGAATAGTTCTTGGTAAGTAATAATCGATTAAATATGATCAGAGATCCTTTTCAAACGCGCATTTTTTCCCATCAAAAAGCCTCATTTAGGCACAACATAAATGTGTTGTGTTTAAGTGTGGAGATTGATCTCAAAAGAAGCATTAATTTCTTTTAGTAAAAAATAGTTTGCATTGTGGTAAATAAAAGTGACATTAATTATTATATTTCAGTTAACATATGTTGCAGAATTTGCAGAAATTAATTATTCCCTTTATTTTAGTTTTGTATATATTTATAAAGCCAAATTAAATACCATCGCATGTATTTCTCTCAGAAATTCGTAAGAATTTAATCTGATAAAGAAAACATGAAATATTCATGCGTTTTTAAATGATAATAATAATAATAATAATAATTTTTTTTAAAATTTAATTTCTAGAACCAGATTCATGTCAAATGATCCTGCTTTCATTTGTATTCGTTTTCTTATTACTTTATATTAATTTAAATTTTGAATTCACTACATTTAATGATATAGACTTCTGATATTCAATTCAACTTTCGTGAAATACCTCTTTAATAATTGGTCGAGATTCTCTACCCGACATGAAAGTAAAATAACTTGCCGTTCTACTCAGCCAATCACGGAAGCTGCTCTCGATATCAAAGTGTCCTATCTTTTTCAACTAAAATTTTCTCATCTCACACACGGACTAAATGCTGTAACCGAATTGGCTAGGATACGCTCCACCCATTTCGGAGCGTGTAAAATTTTCTAAGTGCTGATCTTTTCATTATTTTTTTCTTTGATAATTCTGTAAAGTTTCAATATATCAAATAATTTTCTCTTAATTATTAAAATGCTTTGACTATTTAATTTTTAAATAGGCAGTCTAAAAGAAAATTAAAATCATTCAAACTCTCAATGATTTGATATAGGGAATCAAAAGAGCCAAGGTTCCTCCACCAATCGTTACCAATACCAGTATTTTTTTAAAAATCCTTTTTAAGGGATTTTTTTTTTTGGAATTGAAAAAATAATTATAAAATTACACAAGGTAGGTTACATGCAAGAAGTATGGAAGTTACACAAGAAGTATGAAAACTAAGATGAAAGATAAGGTATTAAACTCAAAAGCATTCTAATGCGAAATTTCAAAGATCAACTTTTTTTTCCTTTTAATTTTATTCTTGCTTTTCTAATGGGACACTGTACTATTCAATTGACAAAAATCGGAACAAAATTTCATATTTAATTTTTTTAGTTTGAATTATTTTTTATATACTTTCCTATAACCTGACAAAGTTTGGAAGCTCTAAACGTACAAAAACATAGAATTATGATAGCTTTTGCGTTCGTTTTTATTTACATCCTTATGGCAAATCAAAACTTTAAACTTAATTATCTCGGAAAGATAAAATAAATAGTTCTTTATCATTTAAAATGCTAAGGCCTTTTTTTCTATTGTGCCTAATGCTTTGATTATTTTTTTTACTTTTTGCTAATAGTACATGTAACAAAAGTTGGTATGCATTTTTGAATCAAAGCAATACTAATTTTTTTAAAAATAATTAAACTCAAAATGTGTAAATTTTTTAAGGAATTTTCAATAAGAATTCATAAAAAGTAGTATTGTATAAATACCAATCATGTTATCGCAAAATCCATACCAACTTTTGTTATGCATAGTTTGACATACTTGTAAATCGATTTTCATGAGTGTATGTAAACTTTTGTAGGAGGAGTATCATTTTAAAATCACTTCACAAATTTTACGTTTTTTCCTTAAAAAAATTAAATGGCTAGCTTTTTATGAATATTTGAGCACAAAATCTTTTTTGTATAGTATACACACATAGGAGGCAACCAAAAAAATTGAAAATCCTTAAATTAAATATTTTTGCTTAAATCGCACCATGATATTAATGAAATTATGATATTAATGAAATTATTGAAATAATATTAAAGAAAAATATTGTTTCTTCCAAAAGATAAATATTAATATTATTACCGTCCAAGTCTCACACTTAAGCATTCAAACATTAAACAAATACAAAAGCTGAGGACAAACAAACAAATAACTTTATTTTACAAAGAATCACATCCATCTCTTACACTTATCAACGATTTGTGCAGCCGAATTTTATGCAGAAATTTCACTCGTGCTTTGTAACTGCACGAGTTGCATTGCTTACTCCATGATTTTTAAAAAATTGTCTATCCTCATGCGAGGTTCATCTTTCTTAACTTTTTTGGTCCAGCCAAATTGAGACTTTAAGTTTTAACAACGCCTCATTGCTAGAAAAAGTCACTACCAAATAATATATAAATAGTATCTATTTCTTAGCAATGTAAGTAATTGTGGGGAATATTGCCACATATTGATTCCTGTCAGTAGATCCAAAAGCACCATTGTCAAATCAAAACTTGCAATTCAGCATTCAACCTGCATTGATTCGTCAGAACCGAGTGGCTGTATCAATTGTATTGTTGTTGTTTCTAAAGCTTCCCCCTCCTCCAATCGACGTCGTCAGATCGAGGTCACGAAATTCAGCAGTGCAGGTGGCTAGTGAGCGTCTGTTCTTAGCCGCAGCTTTAAGCACCATACAAATGACAGTACGTTTTTTATCGGTTTCGCCATAATTTTGGTGATAGCGGTAGACTAGGGGCTAAGGTAGCAGGCATAGAATGAGTTCGTGCCTAGGGCCACTGAAGACTTGCCACGTAGAGGAGCGATGCACGTTAAATCTGTCGAGAGCTCAAACGTCCTCCCGTTGGTGTGGTGTGGTAGTTAGGAGAGGGGATGTCATCCTCGTCCCTTGACCATAGTTTTAAACTTACGAGGTCCGTCACCAAAAGCCCACGAGTAGCTGAACAACGCTACTTTAGTATTCACTCACTCACCACCACAATTTTAAGAAAGAATACCCCAAGAGGGAGGCCGGGGGAGGCTACATCTCTTCACTTGCCACCGGTCTTACGAGAGGATTTTCGGTTTGATGAATAGAGTGACCCCATCCACACAGGCACATAATTACAAAGCGCCCGTGCCTTTTCTCTTCTCTGGAATTTGGATTCAGGCCCTACGGCAAAACCGTCAGCGTCATTAATCACTATACTGTCAGAGGGTTTTGTTAATAATCTCTTTGAAATATGTAAAAAAAATATTCATCTCCTTTTACTTATTTTGCCTGCATGTCTCGTGGTCATTTATCGATAAAAGTAAATTATTAGTTCCACTAGATTGGAATCATTTCGAGATTGATTCAATGTCTTCCACACCTCGATTGTGCTTGGATCCCTTCTTCTGGCAATTCAAACCATGAGTGAGATCTTCATCTCAAAAATCATGAGGAGGAAGTCTCTCGACAACCATACATTAACTATCCAAATGAATTATTTTGTGATTTCAGATATTGAATAAAAAATTATTAAAAAATAACCAATAGCTGTTTAATATTATTTCGCAACCCTTGTTTACACACACTTTCCAATAAAATAGTTTTTAACAATTGCATAACGGTTTTTTTTAAAGAAAATTGTATGGAATCTTAAATACTTTTCATATATATATATTATATATATATATATATATATATATATATATATATATATCTTAACTTATATATATATTATAAAAAAATCTTTGTTTGGATTACTCGCTATATTTTTACGTTTAAAAACATTGTTTTAGATTTCAACATAAGGCATTAAGCTCTTTCAAGTTAATTTAGTACTACTCTAAATCTTATGTTTCTTCATAGCATTTAAAAATTTCAAAATCAAATTTCATTGAACTTTTTGCACTTACTAATGTTTTCTATTTTATTTTTTTTTTAGGTTTCTCTGAATTGCACTTTTCATAGTAGTTTACATCTTTTTTCATTGAAAACTATATTCTTACTATATCAACATTTTTTCTTCGAACTGATGTATTTTGAATATAGTTGTAAATATTCCTTTTTTTGTAAAATTCTGTATTAGAAAACATCTTATTTTATTTCATTCAATTCCTAATATTAGTTCAAAACATAGTAGGGTGTACATATTTATCTTGTCAAATTTTCAATCGTTAATAAAATGCATTTTAAAGCACTCATTTCGCCTGAAATTTTAAAAGCACTCTTATTTTGGATTACAATATAGTAATTTAATTTAATTAATAAAAATTAATTGATTAAATCTAATTATTCAAAGAATTACAAATAGAGTCACGTAGGTATCATTTTTGGTGATCTGGCGACCATTTCCGCGACTTGTGTCTAAACTTGAAAAGGCTTTTTTCTCACATTGTAAAGCTCTAATTTGAGCTGAAATTTTCTATAAACTATTATTTTGGGTAACAATACCATAATTTAATTATAACCAATAAAAATTATTGCCTGAAATTAATTATTTAAATAATTACAGATACAGCCACGCTGGCTTCATTTTTAGAGAGTTGGGTCAAAACTTTTAAGATTTTTTTTATCACATTTCTCAAAGCAGAACAGTTGAACTGAAATTTTATATACACGATTGTTTTGGATGACAATGTGATAATTTAGTGATAATTAATAAAAATTAATTCCCACAATGTTGCGATTCTCTCACATACTATTTGTATTACTTGTAACTATTTAATAAAAAGTAGCTAAAATAAATATTTTTTTTGTTGATCTTAGTAAGAATTGGTTAAATTTTTTTATATGACTTGTTTTTTTAAATTTTTAGCTCCAGAGAATTAAGTAGCTTTAGTGACCAAATGCTCGTGGTAAGCGTTGTTGAGCCGTGGGTTCGTATTCTGATCCAAAAATATCCTGGCGTTAGAACGCAAATCAAATACCATCTATAAAATATGCATTTTTCGACGAACAGTGATTTAAATTTACCAGGAAAAGCATCCAGAATAGTTTCATATTGCATAATTTCTAATTGGATTAATTTTAACACATCACCGGGAATTTAATACAATTATTTGTCTGTTATTATATTCAAAGATTGACATTTATTATTTGAAGAGTTAACTTCAAATGCAGACACTTTATACATTCATTACCCTTAAGTAACTACTGAAGCAGGAAACTTATGATTGCTAGAATAGAGGATCTCATCAAGGTTGAATTTCCGGTCTAATTATACATTAAATTTCTATCCTCAGTTTCGTATTTAGCTTAAGTTATTAATATAATTATCCGTTAGAAAGATCTTTATTGAAATACATTTGCTAATGGGTTGGTCTGTATTAATATGACCTTAAATGAATTCTAATTAGCATTAGGATTTATATTGCATGGATTTATATTGCAGAAGTAAAATGAACCATACGGCAAATTATTTTAGATATTTTTCAAACTCTATGATTCTATGGTCAAATGACTGTGAGGAATAGTTATTTCATGGGCTTAGTCGAATTTAAAAGTCGTTTTATTTTATAACCATAATAAGAGGTTTGCCTCTGCTTCACTATATATGTTATCTGCAAAGTAAGAAACGCCGACATTCTATAGTATGCCTAGGTATTGTATATAATTCCCGAATATTTATAGGCAAAGTATGTAATATGAGATTTATAACAAATTTTGTTTAGGCATAGTATATAATACCAAGCATTTTATAAAATTACAAATGCTTTTTTTGCATTATATAAGTGCTTCTCAAACTTTCAATATTTCAATTTTCAATGATAATTTTCATCGCGCCGCCTCCATACAATGACAATGTATTGAATTCAATGATAATAATGTGTTTTTACGTGAAAGCTACAATACGACTTTAATCACGAGGGGTGATCAGGAAAAAAGGTTACAAACTGCAGCAATTGAAAACTACATATTGTGGACAAATTTTGTTTTCCCAGAATGGAGACAAATGACGCTACTTGTAATACAGTTGGTTTGCGGCTAGGGAAGTGAAAGCTTCTAGACGGTTCAGAACGATTGAAATGTTAAGACGCTTGGAAAATTAGACTCGTTTGGAAGTGTGAGCCGTGATTCGATTTTTATGGGCAAAGAATGTGTCCGCATCTGCCATTCACAGTCAAATCGTGGAAGTTAATGGTGAAGAAACAATGAGCAGGCAACATGTAGCAAAATGGTTGACTCTTTTCAATCAGGCAGAATGGATGTCGAAAACCGCAAAATGGCAGGAAGTGGTCGGCCAAGTTCTTACACGGCAGAAATCAACGTGACACGAAATGAAAAAATGTTTAGAATGATCGACGGGTAAGTCTGAGTAAAATCTCGTTAGAGCTGGGACTGAGCTATGGTGGCGTGCAGCACATCGTTTCTGATGTGCTGTGATATTCCTAAACAGTGCAGTGAAAACATCCGCCTAGACCTGGCTCAATGGACAAGGACCTGATTTCCACCAAAATGACTTAAAGAAGTTTATTCTGCGTTCTGATAAATACCTGAATAGACTTGATAATTATGTCAAAATGTGATAGGCACGTATGCCTCTTAATTTCCTTTTGTATTTTCAGTCTATTGTTAAAAATATTTCTATGTTCGACTTACAATCTTTTTTTATGATCACCCATCTTATAAACCATATAAATTATCAAAAAAAGTATTAAGTTTTGTATATGACAAGTCCGTGCAGAAGTTGATAAGATTAAAATTTTTTCTTAACTAAATATTGATGAATTATTAATCAAATATATTGTGAGGCACTGATACATTTATAAGTATATTATATCAGTGTAAATATGTATTTTATATTTTATTAAGTGTCAGCATATATTTTCTTTCCCTTCCTTTCAGTAAATTAACATTTTTTTTAATATTTATTTTCGACTTTTCTATATGCTCTCGCGTCCTCTTGATACGATCATCACGCCTCCTTAGGTGGTAACGCCCCACAATTTGAGAAACGCTGCATTATATCAATTACGTGCATTCTTAAGAAATACAAATGTTATTCTGAAAAAGTAATTAGAGTGCTATTAAAAACATTGAAAATAGGTGAAGGAGAATGAAAGTTGTACTAAACAAAATTTATGCCTTTCTTATAAAGAAAAACAATATATATATATATATAAGAAGTTAGAATTAACCTATTTATTACAACATAGTCAACTTGAATGACATTTTGAATTACATTTCATTACATTTTTCACGCTAAAACAATTCATATTTGGCACTTTATTTTAGATATACATTTGACGAATCCTTGAATATTTCCTGTGGACTGAGCAATTGCAACTGACTGAATAAGAATTTCGTGGTGAGAAATGTCTTCAGTTCTATGCAATAAAGTGTGAATGATGATCTCCCATATACTTCTTTTAAGATTCCTTCAGAAGTTCCAAGTCGGTAGACACCATACTCTTTCTCACTCATTTCAAGTGCCAATATATTGACATTCGGAAAAAAAGCTTAGGTTTCACAACAATGCCTTTTTTAAGACTTTCTATTTTTACGGCAAGGTTTACAAAGGTGGATGACAGTTCAAGATCATGAAGTGTTTGACAATTCTTTCAGAATTCTGTTACGTCCTCCGTGTCCGATAGCTAAATGAGCTACATTAAGAACATGAAATAACCCAGAATCCGTGACGTTATACTGTATAATGCTGACGCACTTTTTAAAACGGGATAATTTAATTTACTTTTGTTTTCCACAATTATCCCATCCTTGCGATTCAGCAGTCAATAGTCCCTGTGTTTCGTCTTAGTATTATTTTTGGCATCATTTATTTACAACACTTATTTACATCATTTGTACATCATTTATTTACGTGTGGTAAGTAGTTTCAGTAAAGAAATAACTGTTTTTGCAGCATTAACTTGAACAGCTTGTCATAGAATTTGTTTCCTGTCTATAAACCACAACTCCTTCTCCTACACTACAACTTGCTCTTCAACTTTCATGCAGTCCAAAAAAAATTAATTTTTTTTGTTGAACAGATTTAAGTAAATTTGCATATTTTGACACTTCCAATAAAATCATAAAATGTAATTGACAGATTCTGAGCTTGGGAACGCGTTAGAAGTCACTTACCTTGCCCCTCGATATTTGAAAGGAATCGGGGATATATTTCACACTTTACTGGTTTCTCCTTTGGCATTCTATAGAGTACCTAGACAATATGTGAAATATGAATCATTTCATATATTACCGGCTAAATTTAAGCATTATATGCAATGCCTAGGCATTCTATACAATATCGGATTTTAAACTTTGCCAGTAACATATATACTGTTTAAGTTATTAATAGATACGACTTACTATTAAGCTTTAAAAGATATTAAAAAGATTCTTATAACCCCCTCCCCTTGTTTTAAAATCAGGATTTGAATTCTATATATTTTTAATATCATCACAACCAGCCTTTGAAATATAATTCCTTGACACCAAGTATACTGAACGAAAGAAGCATGCTTTCCAAATTTCAAGTTTGTATGTCTAATAGTTCAGAAACGTAAACTCTTTTTGATCCATAACTTCCCAAAATTCTCCATGGGAGTCTATTTCCTTTAACCCTGTTCTTCGTGGATCTCTAGTCAACGATGAAGTATACATACTTTCAACCTTTCAAGTTTATAGATATACTAGTTCAAAAATGGTAATTTTTATGTACATAACAGCTTAGCCCATCCACTCTCTTTACAGTCGATTTCAATAAAATCCGTTCTAAGCAGATCTCTATTCAACAAATAAGTCATGCTTTCTGAATTTCAGGTCTTTAAGTCAAATATTCAAAATATGGGAATGTTTTTCCTTTAACCTTTCGAGTAACGTTCTAGAAAGTCGTTATTTCCATAAAATCCATTTTTAGCTAATATGTATTTAACAAAAGAAACACACTAGTCAAATTTGATCCAATAGTTAAAAAACTTGAATAACACCTCCTAACCTTTTTTCACTTCCCCCTTCCTTTTCTGCAAAACCCTTTGTAGTTAATCTCTGCTCAACAAAATAAACTTGCTTGCGGAAATTTCATATCCTTAGATTTAATAGTTTGGGAGATCTCGTGATGAATGTAGGAATTGCTTTTCTCCTTTATATATTTCCTCCTTTAACATTCGATATTTTTCATTTTAGTATAAAACTGAGAAGGTAATGCTGATAATTCAAGCTTTGAGAAAAAATAAATATTAATGTTTAAGAAAATAAATGTTGTTTCTGAAAGAATATTTTTAAGAGGACATGCAAAAGGAAAATATTTTTCTAAATTAAATATAGTGCTGTTTACACACACACACACACATTTAATAGCAAGATCTATATAAAAGACCTGAAATCCATTTATCATAATACTGTAGCATCCATACTTTTATATTTTTTTATATTTAACTCTATTATTTTAATTTTTCATATATCCTTTTTAAAATCTATTGTCTGATTATCTTGCAAATTCAATTTTTTCAGTATTGATTAATAATTATTCATCTCTCTCCTGTTGAGAAATTTTGACTTTATATATATAAATATATATATTTAAAATTCACTGTATAAAAAAAAACGTTAGAAACTTTTTTAATAAAGCAAATAATTTATATTCTGATTTGTTTCATTATTTTTGCCAGGTTTTTATTTTTTTTTTTCTATACACCTAAATATATAAACATTGTTAACTTGAAAAATAAGAAATCTTTTCAATCATGTGAAATTTGGGAAGGCTAATTGAAGCAATTCAAGGCTTCTGATTATCATATTAATTTATATTCCAAACTAGAATTAAAAAAAAAAAATGTTTAGTATTATTACTTTTTTCACTAAATTCAGTCTATTATTTTTGGAATAAATGAAACTTCAGCAATCACGTTGGTCCAAGATACTTAAGTTAAAGTTGTATCAATGTGCCGAAAAAATTTAGAACTGATTAAAAACTATGTTCATATTTCTAGAAAAGAGAACAATATATGTTAGCTAATACATTTTATTCGTTCAACAAAAATGTATTAGCAATTCACCGTTGATAATATTCGACTCTCTAATTATATACAAATTATAGCAAAATATTTCCTTTTTATATACATTATATATTGGGCAGATTTTAAATTTTAAGTTTCAAAGAAGAAAAACAATTTTATTTCTTTGCAACCCGCCTGCTTTAAACTTATTTTATTTTTACTGGATATTATCTGGGTATATCAGAACTACAATAAAAATGAATATATGGATACTAATTTTTGTCATATATGTATATACACAGTTAGATTACTTTTTAAAAATAATAATTTAGATTATATTCCTAATTTTAAATTCTACCTAGATTATTTGAATTTAATGAAAACCAATTTAAAAACAAACAAAGTAGATTCTACAGATTTGTAATTTATATAGAAATTGAAAGTTTAAAATGTAATATATAAAATAAAATACAATCGACTCTCGATATATCGAAGTTGGAGTGACCTATGAAAACTTCGAACCATAAAGAGGGTAGAAAAAAATTCCCAAAATACATGAAGGGAAATTTTTTTCTAACACATTTAAATTTGAAACTATGTAATAAAACAACAATTGTGCATAGTTATAAAATTATTTTAAAGTATTTTTAAAAAGTACATATTATACAGTATAAATATTTTGCACCAGTTAAAAGTCCTGTATTAAAAGAATACATTCAATATATTCATATACAATCCAACGCATCTCTTCTTTACTATAGCAGACCATCCTTTCTGAACTCATGTGCATCAAGGCCACGTGTTAAACGAAATATGTGGACGGCTGATAACAGGTGCGGTTGGTCTATTGCCCACTTAAAGGAATTAAAGCAATAAAAGTGTCTTTTCACCTGATGAACCCGAAAACACTAAGAAGGGGTAGAAAGAAGATGGTCATCAAAGGGGCTGCGTTACAGGGGATACACGCAAAGACAACACAACTCAAAACTTGTAAGCTCCAACCTGTTTATTATTGGACTGCCCATGGTAGTGAGTGTTCAAATAGTCGAGAGTTTTATAAGACAATTTCGAATTATAGCGTGATGTAGTCTGACCACAGGTTTTATCTTCGAAATATTGAGAATAACAAAACGTATTGTTTTTTAAAGTATCAAGAATTTTTCTAGGGACTGAGCATATACTTCGAATTATCGAGAGGTTCATATTATCGAAATTTTTACTATCGAGAGTCGACTGTAGATACCTTTTGACTTGAAATTTATAAAGTGCTCTTTTGGAGAAGCAATATTCATATCATTATTACACTTAATTACTTGCAAAAAAATCTTGCCCATATTTTAAACTCAGAAACAAAATTATAAACATTCTTTGTAACATGATGATCCTGCTAACTTTTTATACACTTATATTTATAGAAATAATTCAAATAATAGATTATCATTACTTTATTTTTTGCCTTCAATTTTTTAATTTATTTTTTAAATAATATTTAATTTCAAAACTTTTATGCAAATTAACTTCTAGTTACAGTTTATATCCTGTTAGTATTGTCTTTTTTGTACACATTTTCATCCATTTGTTGTTGGTTTTCATTTTTTAAATTTTTTATTCGAAATTTTGCGTGTGTTTCTGTATTTATGATAATTTTTCAATTGTTTTCTGTTTAATACTAATTATTCTTATATTAGTAAGCTTTCAAATTCCTTATCTTCTCTCTTTTCTTAATATTTGAATACAAGCAAAATTGTTAGTCTTAGTTGAGGATCTATTTCAGTTTCGTTCTTCATTATTTTCTTGCATTGTTATGTATTAATTACGTGCATAAAGGAAGATTGGTATCCTACAAAGCACGCTAAGCCTACTTCACTGTTTTAAGTCAATGACAGCCTTAGAAAAGACAATAGTTTTGACTTTTTCTGATTATAAATGGGTCTGAGTGTCTTGGATATGTTTTTCAAAAGTGTTCATTCATCAAACGTCATTGCTCATTTCGTTCATATATATATTTATGAATCTATATCTAGAAAGTTCATAAAGCTAGGGTTATTTCTTTTGACATGTAAAGGGATTACAAAAGGATTAAAAATCTCCTGACAATATTGAAAGCCTATCCTTCTAAAAATAAACCATTAATGATTTTATTCTAAGCGATGGACCAGAAATTTATGTAATACTTTTTTCTCTAAATATAGTTTTTTATAAAGAGAATTAAAATGGATTTATAAGATAGTTTTTGCCCCAAAATTTAGTAAATATTCTTAAATTTCCGAGACTTTGCATAATATATTGTTATTCTTAAAAATTGGAATGCAAACAGCCTTCGAAATAATTTTCCTACACATGTACAAGAAAAGAGCGAGGGAGGTCCATAAAAATAATAAAATTATTATACGTAATAAGTAATTGGTGATATAAATAAATCGACACATGAGTAGTGTACTTTTAAAGAAATATATTTGTCACAGCAAGAATGAAATGGAAAATGATTTATTCGCTACAAGATGAAATATCACACTCTTACAAATTGTACGATATTTACTTTTGTAATAAAACAATTTCAAATAAAACTTTAGTCTGAAATTAAAATATAAATTTCAGAAAAGTTAAGCATTTTAATCAGGTTCTTGCACATTTTTGGACAAAGAATGGAAATAAATATATTTCAAGAATTTTGTGGTGATATAATTAACAGTTATAAAAATGGATATATTTACAAAACGAAAAATATGAAGAAAATCAGGAGAATGTTTACATTTGTAAAGTGTGGTTAAATTAAGGTATTTAATTCAAATCTTTTGTTACAAATTTAAACATAAGTGGACATAGTCATCCATATAAGAAGAAAAAATTCTTCACAAACTATGTGCTGCTTTTCTGTCTGTTTAATTTTCTACAAAAAATTTGCATAGAATGGAATAAATAATTATAATAATTAAAAAAATTGAAGTGACATTTTTAACGGGAAAAGTAACCGAAATAAGAATTTTACATAAGAGGAGACGAATTTTTTGAGATATAACAAAAATAATAAAAAATCCAAAATTATGACATTTTACTTTCAGTTAACTATCCAAAAAACATGCTGGGGAAGCCAAATTAAAAGAAATAGTTTTTAGAACCGCTATAAAAAAATGACATTTTCAGAATTGTTTTAAGGCTTTAAACAATTCGATATTATTTTTGAAATTCTTTATTCCTGAAATTGATTATATTTAGATATCAACCGACTAATAAAAAATAATGACATTTTTGTGTTATTTTCATTCAACATTATTAAAAATTTTAAGGAAATTCATCGTTGTCATATAAAATTTTGTGCGTGAAAAGGAGCGTGAACGATTGACAAATTAATAAACCCGAAAACAAAGAAATTTTCTGCCTGATGTGTTGGTACATAAATTGATGTTTTATAGTTGCAAAGAAATAGATTTAGGTAAAATGGCAGATTTCCCCCTGTAAATATAAAAAGGGAAATGTAGCTTTAAGGGAATGTAATACAATATAATGTTTTCACAAATTTTTAAACAATGTAAACTGTATCACTTTACTTAGTACACTTTCTAACATATTTGTTAAGGGTTAGACATTCTAAAACCGAATGGAGCTTTGAATTCTTTTTAAGGCATCAGGGTATCCTAAAATTGTGAATTTTGCCACAAATGGATAAACTTTTTATGACTTTATTTTATAGGCCATCTTACTAGCTTTATAAAAATACCAAGTTTATTATTTTACATTCACTAGAGCAAAAACTATTAGGGTTTTATTAAAAGCAGATGAGATTACTTTAAGCAAGATGTCATACTTTAAAACGCGTGAAACAGGGATAGCGATTGCTCACAAAGTTTTGAAAATAATTAACTGAAATTTTTTGTGCATGTTCTGTATAATAGTAGAAGTGTTTTAACTTTCAGATTTATCAATCACTGTTTTTTTTACAAAATTTACAGTTTCTTAGGAGAATATAATCACTGTTCTTTTAAGCAATTTCATATAATAACTAAGATAAAGTGCTCTAGTTTTAGTAAAAATTAAAATATCTCTTATCCTAAAAGTCATTGCAAAAATTAATAACATATAACAACACATCAGAATTGAAAATTTGTTCATAAACTTTTGGTTGAGAATGGGCATGTTATTTTTTGAAAATTTCTGCTCATTTTTTCCCATTTTAGTAATAATAATTTCTTTTCCTCATTTTAGCATATTTTCTTAAAATGTTCTAAACAAATCTAAAAACAACAAAAAATTCCCCTATTCCATTTTTTAAAAAAAAGTTGTCGCAAGTAATCGGATCTTAATGAGTCTTCGTATGAGAAAACGCATCCTGCAACGATTCCAGTACAGGTAATCGTTGCGATATTTTTCTGCGAGAGTTTTCTACAATGTGCTATCGCAACCATATTGGGGACATTAAATGAAGCAAATCACATGGTTAACCATTCAGCTCTAACCACTAAACTCAGTTAACCATTCCATACTACTCAAGCGAAATCGGGGTTGCCAAATTGGTGAATTATCTTGAACGTTGGCATTGTTGAGGTAGTACGTAATAAATTTATTACAGCATTACGAATAATAGAGAAAACGTTTTTTAAAAATATTTTGAGTTAATATAAAGCAGATATATTTTAAATTAATAAGATACACTTCACATATTGGATTTCTTAATTTTCCTGATGCTGAATGTAAATAGCACAGTATAGTGATTCTCAACCTTTTTTTGTTGCTGTACACTTTTTACAATTTTAAAATTTGGCATCACACTAACAATAAATAAGTTTTAAAAAGTCTGACTTATCTGCAGTACCTTATGTAAGCGAATTTATAATAATAATTTTCAATATTAAATAAAATAAAATGTTCGACAAAGACAACTAAAATGTTTATTGAGTGATTAATTACAAATTAATTATAAGAATACACATTTAACGCAAAATTTATGCTTGAATGTTTTTGATAATTTTGCTTAGATTTGGTCGTAAAAATAATAATACCACTCTCCTTTCGTTATCTACATTTAAAAATATCGATTTTCGTTTCATTTTTATATTTGTTAATGCTGAGAATCAAATTTCAAGTAACATGTAAAAAATCGTAACAATATTTTTAAAGCTTTTTTTTTACTATTATGGCATAATCGCCTCTGATTTTAATCCAAAATGAATTATAATCGACTCCATCAAATTATTTGTAATTAAATCTCTATTATTACAGAGCGAAATTAGTTTTCTTTCTTCATTCAAATTTAATTCATATACATATACATAAATGGATTACAAACCCAATCAAATTTTTTTTATCAATGAAAGTAAGTTAATTATACCAGAAATACCCTTAGTTTTTGTTTCTATAAAACGGCCGAATGTTTCGGTTCCGGGCTTTATTTTTTCCCCTCAGAATATAACTAATAATTTTTAAAAAAAATGGCGGCACACAAAAGTGCCACGGCACACTGATTGAGAATCATTGGCTTAGTAGTTAATTTTTTTTCATTTTGTTTACTCTCAATATAACGTCCACGATTCCTAACTCGTGATTTGCGTTGGTTCCGTTGATTCGTGGGTTCGAGTACTCGTACCACTGAAAACCTGCTGTGCAGAAGGTTTGTCGCACATTAGATCTGTCAAAATGCAAAGTCCTCTGATGTGAAAGCCTAAAGAGCTAAACTAAGCTAACACAAATATTTAAGTATATTAAATATTTAATATACTCTCCCTTTGAGATATGTTAATCAATTTTTGAGTTTATTACCTTGAAAATTCTATTGTCTGGAATGTTTTTTCAATCATGATATTAAAACTTCTTGATTAGTTATGTTTCAATAAATAGTAACTAACTGTTTATAACAAATTTATTGAAATTACATTAACAAAATTTATTCTAAAATAAATATTCAGTTTAACTAATTTCCCGAGGAAACTTTCAATTATCAGAAATTAAGCTGATTTAGTTAAATAACAATTTTAACATTTTTAAAGAGAAAGATTTTGATGTTTTTATAATTTAAGTATTGCTGAAAAAACACATAGATGTTCAAGTTTCTTAAGTAAAAAGAAAGATTATGAATTTATGAAGCAGTTCACAAAATTTAAGTAATCGCTCATTATTTCAATATAGCGTTTAAAATAAACTACAAAATATTTAGTGAGAATGAAGTGTTGTTGTTCTATATTTAATCAATGTATAACAAATACTTTAAAAATTGTCTATAGTCAACGAAAGAAGTGATGGAATGAAGAATGTGGCTTTTTATCTTCAAATTATCAATAGGGAAATCATTGCTTGAAAAGGGAAACCACTGAGAAAAGGGAAATCATTACTTGAGCGGGCTTAACTAAGGCTAACATGATAATTACTATGATTTCATAGGTTCTGTAACATAGTTTGTTTATTAATCAAAATATTCAAGAGAGTGAGGTGATAAAAAATCTGAATACTTAAATGAAAATACTTAAAATTTAATTTAGTACAATAATGATAGTATATTAAAGCAAATCGTACCTATGAGCGTGGGGCGAACATTAGAAGTGTCACTACTCTAAACTGTAAAAGCCTGATGACGTCACCTCTTGTACTATTTACTGAGTAATATAATACTACTTATACGCAAGTACGCATGCGTGTAAAGTTAAAGGGAGTAAGAAATGTTGTGATGGATAACCTACCCCAGCCATCAGTGTACGAGAGTTTGGAGGAAAAGATTAGCTATAGTCGAAATAAACACAATTTATTTACATGCCTCAATAACCTACCAAACCTGAACAACCCGAAATTAGGAAATGAACCTTAAACTAATTATGGGAGTAAAAGCGAAAAAGACGATGTAAATAATATTTAATTATAAATTTAATCACTTACTTTAGGAATGCCTTAGCTATACACATTCCAAATAATCTAAGATACGCTTGAGTTGATCTACTTAAAGCAGACGCTAATCCAATTTAAATATCTAATTGACAAATCACCCATCTTAAATATTAAGCAAGTAATCTATGGAAGACTCTCGCCTAGCATTCTATTACTTTACGTTAATCGCTTACTACTATCATTTAGCTTCTAATCTCTCTCTCTCTCTCTCTCTTGAACCTGAAACTTAATATATAAATATAAACCTTGATTTGCATACGTCACATCTTCTTCTTCGGGAGAAAGTTTTCAATAGAATAATATTTAGAGAAAGAGTTTCCCCAAGATGATTATTCGGAGGTACGCGAATAGACCCGTTACAACGTCACCAACTCTTCTATGATAAGAAAAAAAATCACATCCGACGACAACTTTCCCACAAAAGTCAACACTTCCCTTCCACGCTGTTCATGATCCTAGCATCACGTAATTTGCCTAGCATAATGCATTATCATGCACATTAGAGTATCACCTTTAATGATATGTTCAGATGTCCTCATGACAGTTTTGAAAGAACAGACAGAAGGGTCTTCCCTGCAGACTTCTGCACTTTAGTCTTAGTGTATATCAGAGTTTCCCAAGCATTTTTGTCTCGTAGACCCTTTGACATGTTTTTCGGTTTGGTGAAGACCCTGCTGAATTAATTTTGAATGTTTGTAAATTTATCAATTTAAATGTCTATTTGAGAGCTGGTACTATTACTCCTTCTTTAAAAGAATTAAATTTCTAACTGTAATGAAGTATAGTATTTAAAATTTAAAAACCACATGTTCATCAATTAAATTTAAAGTTAATTAATTAATAAAACTGTTAAATATAAACTAACTAAACAAAAACAAATTATTTTAATGGGAGGGATGAATCTTTAACACTACAATATCAAATTTTCAACATTTGATATCAATCTTGTCTGGTGGGGTTCCGGCACGTTCATAGGAGCCCATGTTAAATTGCGTAAGTTTATGTACCTTTTTCTCAGAAACTACTTACTTCTTATGAATAACATTTTACAGTATATTATGTGTACTATCAATAACACTTTAATGAAGGGTTTTGTCTTTTTATTAAAATGTAAATTAATTATTTAGTTTAAAAAAAGTCATATCTGAAAAAGTTTGCTAGATATAACTAATTCCCTCCATTAAAATGTGTAAACATGGTAAAAGTCTGCTCACCGAAAAATTGAGGTTTATATGATAAGGAGTTTTTGAAAAAAAGGTTCCTAAAGTGAAAAATTTTACATTTTGAGAAAACAGGCTTTAAAGTAAAAATTTGTAATTTTTTGAGCATTTAATTTTTTTATTAAATTCCAAAAGCATATGAAGCTTTTTTTTACTCTATACTCATACAAAAGACTCTTCTTCTTTTCTTTCTTTTTATTATTTTTAACAATTTCTTTCTTTTTTTTTATCTTAAGATGCTTTCATTGGGCTACACGAATTCTACGTTCTACGTATTCCACGAGTTCTACGTGTATCTAGTTTTTTGAAGCATGACACACAGTTATAACTTGGTTCAATATTACAATGTTTTAAGATCATTAATTTTGCTACATGACTCATATTGGTTATATAGCCATATTTACCCCAAATTTTAGAGTTTTTAACTCTACAAATGTAGTTTATGGAATCACGGACCATCTGGTGTTAGTAACTGACTCGTATGGAGGTGGGGTACTGGGTCTTTCCATATAAACATTTTTTTTAATAACGTAGGATCATTTAGATCTCTCAAAAATTAGCTTCATTTATATCATTATGGTGCACGTATTTATGATCTTAGTGCTTTTTGTTATATTCAGCTTCTGTCTTTTGAAACTTGCACCAGGCATTTATAGCTGCAAGACACAATCCTTGTTCAGGGCTCTCGTTTGAAGACAGAAGATGAAAATAAACAGCCCAAACAGTAGTTTTCATGCTCTGTAGCTCATTGGTAATATTTCTAATAGCCATACCATAATATCTTTGAATTTGTTATACTAAAATGTCGGTGAGTCGGTTACGACCTCTTACGCTTTTTTCATCACTTGACTTTTTTTCTGTTTCGCTTTTAAGATCCAAAAGACGCTTACCGATACACTTTTCGATTTGCCCAATACACTCTATTTTTTCCACTTGAACTTCATATAGATTCGCGCTCATCAGAAACTAATGCAAGGGGTAACACAGGTGCTCCTAGCAGAGCTCATTTAATGCGCGTCAAGGAGTAGCTTTATTTAAAAAAGTGAATAAAAGTACTTCTAATAATCGTATTTTCTCATATAATATGGTGTAATATTATATATATATATCATTATGATATATATATATATTATATATATATATCATTATATATATCATTGGATCTCATATATATCATTGTAAACAAAAATATTTGAACCTTTAGAATATATAAAAAAGGGGAAATCGATAAATTTTCAGAAATTCATGTGCCGGACTCCCTTAACCTTAAATCTCCTCTGTTAGTATAGCATCCAGTTTTCTTTCTTTCTTTTTTTTGTTTTTGTTTTCGAGATTGGCAACCGCGCTGAAATTCCTTTACACTAGGAAAACAATGAAAAACTTCTTCACGATATTCCATAAATCGGGACAAATAACAGTTTTGACTTTTTAAAGCCAAAGTAGCTGGCATACTTTTCTAAATTTTAGGATGTTCATTAGTGCTTATTAGGTCATTATTGTAACGTGAAATTTTTTTTCAATATGACTATTCGAATTCATTGCCTTCTGTGGTATTGCCATAGTCAAAGCATTCACAAATCTGGTTTCAAAATCTGAATAAAAGGCATTTAAATCTTGAACATAGTTTAAAACATTCTGACAGATTGTCTGTGACAAATTTAGAAAATTCGGTACCACCAGTATTATACTTCTTTAGCTTAACTCAGGAAAGAAAAACTGAAATACTTCTTGTTTTCATAAAATTTATGCTGTCACCTTGTAACTGCAAATTAACCTCATTAAATTTAATAAATAAATCTGTTAAATAGGTAAAATTTGGTTGTTGTTGTTGTTGTTGTTGTCGTATCCTTCCCGATGGGAAGGAATGAAAGTTGCCATAGCCTGTGAGACAGGTTGGACTTCTTAACGATAGATGGTGACACCACCTATCTCCACCTCCACAAAAATTTGGTTTCCACTTGATTATAAATTTTCTTATAAAATTAAAGTCACGATCTAGTTTAATGAGAGCCACTATCATAAACCTCCACTTACACCTCATGGACCCCCAAACTAAATTTGGGATCAATCTCATTCAAGATCATTTATCGATATAATTATATGATATGATAAAAAAAAAAAACTTCCACTTTCTTCACTGTAGCAACATGTCTGGAAAGTTGGTCTTCCAATTGGATTGTTTATGAGAGACTTAAGGCATGATGAAAATTTCTTTTGCATTTCCCAATAGTGTTAAATGACATGCTCCGTTTTCATAAATATACATCATACGTATATTCATCGAAGTGAACTTTAAACTTAGGTATCCGATTACTTGCGACAACTTTTTTTAAAAAAATGGCAATATGGCAATTTGTTGTTGTTTTTAGAATTGTTTAGTACATTTTGAGGAAAATATGCTAAAATTAAGAAGAGAAAAAATTATTATTACTAAAAGGGGAAAAATGGGTAAAAATTGACAAAAAAAACAACAACAAAACCCCCCCCCCCCAAAAAAACATAAACGTGGCTCATTTTGTACCAAAAGTTTATGAACAAATTTTCAAATTTTCTATTCTGATGTGTTGCTATGTTATTCAATTTTAAAATGACTTTCAGGATAAGAGGTATTTTAATTTTTAGAGAAACTAGAGCTTAGAGTACTTAGTTATTATATTAAATTGCTTAAAAAAACAGTGATTATATTCGCAGAAGAGACTGTAAATTTTGTAATAAAACAGTGATTGATAAATCTGTAGGTTAAAACATTTATACTATTATACAGAACATACGCAAAAAATGTTTGTTAATTATTTTTAAAACCTTTTTAGCAATCGCTAGCCTGAGCATTTAAAAAAAAAACACATTTCGAGTAAACCGCGTTTTAAAGTATGACATCTTACTTAAAGTAATGGTATCTGCTTTTACTAAAACACTTGTAGTTTTTTTTTATCTAATGTTCTGCTGATTGGTATTTTTACCATTGCAGACCTAGTACATCCACATGAGCTGGTATCACTCTTTAGTGCGGCGCCGTATAGGCGGATACCAATTGCCGCAGGTAATTTTGACGCCTAGTTATCTCCTCAGAGGGAACCTGAGCTCTGACGATGCGCATTTGTACCAGGATTTAATTTTCCCGAGAGCGCCCAAGCCAAATAGACACTCCAGGGATCTTTTACATGCCGTATAATCATACGACATGGCCGCTGTCGATTTTCTGCATCACGAAAATCCACCGACTTGGGCCGGGGCCGAACCCGCATCCTTGGGTACAGAAGGCCAGCGACAAACCAACCAAGCCACCCAGCCGGCACACTTGTAGTTTTTGTTCTAGTGAACGGAAAATAATAAACTTGGTACTTTTATAAAGCAAATAATTGGGCCTATAAAATAAAATCATAAAACAAATTTATCAATTTTTGGCAAAATTCACAATTTTAGGGTAGTGGGTAGATTAAGTTAATACCTTAAGCGTATTAACTTAATCTCATCGAATCAATCTATCTTCTTTATACTGCTGGTTACTTCAATGTCCGGCTTCCAGAAGCCATACAATTTAGTGTTACTAGCTGCAATTTATGTACACCAGAATAAATTAATACACAGAGCAAATTTTATCCAAATTCTTCGATTATTTATGAGTAATTATTAAAGTCTTATTACATCCCAACGTGTATTAATTAATCACATATTCCTCCTATTTTTGTGCTTTTTGCATTAAACGTTTAATTGTTTTTTTCTAACATATAAAACTCAAGCAATTTCTTTAGCAAATTAAAACATTTTTTTAAAAAAAAAAAAAGAAATTTTCTGCAGACCATATTCATTTAAATCATTTTGTAAAAAGATAATACATTAATTTCTGGAGGACGTTCTAGAATGTTTTTATTAATTTCTATTGTTCTAGATCTGGGGGTACCTGAACCTTTTTTTCTTCTCCGCCACATACATACATCAACTATTTTCCGTGGGCTGCATACATATGTTAGATATTTTCCGCGGGCTGCAACATGAGGATGAAAGGGGTGGGGTGGGGGAGAAATGCGTTAAAACTTAGTAAACATTGGAAATTTAAAATATGAAAAATTGATCAACTCCCCTTTTGCTTTTTTAATTATTATTTTTTTATATTTTTTGTTTTTGTCACTAACATTAAATTAGAAGCATACACACCAAGTAAGAAACACTCCTTCACAATTTCTGCATCAGTAAATGGTTTCGTAGGAATACCAATAATGTAACACAAATTTAACATAAGATATCTTTCTTACCAATGTGGCATTACCACTGAAAAAACACTTTATTGCTGTTGCAAAGATTATTCAAGAAAGACTATTTATCACCTGTTGAAAGAGATCTTCGAGGAAAAAGGTCATTGAATGATTTCTGTTCATTGGTATTTTTTTAATGCAGCACTCGTGACAAATCGAACAATTACTAATCCATGTTTGTTTTTCTCTAATAATTCGTTAATCCCCAATAGTTTTGTAACGATATATTTTCTTCAAACAGTTTTCGCTTGCAAGATATGAAAGATAGTTAAAAATTATTTTCACCCATAAGATTGTCCCTACTCCACTTTTGTATGTTATCACCAACCGTAACCATTACAAATATGAAAAAAAAATGTAATTCGCACCCTTACGATATCGACAGCAAAAAGAAAAATTGATATACTTGATTTTTTGACAAAGAATTTTCCAACGAATTTTTAATACTTTGATCTTAAATAAGTGAATTTCTCAGAGCAATAGGCCATGACCGAACCACTTAAAATGGCTCGGTGAACCTCAGGTTGAATATCTCTGTTCTAGATGAAAAGCATGGGGAGATTGCTCACCATGTATTTGAGCACATTTACTTTTTGATCTTCTTCACTTAGTATTTTGAATCTTATTTCTACAATTTCTCATCGTAATTTTTAGCAAATATGCTTGGATATAAGTGTATTTCTTGATTAGAGATTATTATCCAACTATCTTTTTTCTCTCCATAATCATATGATTTTTATTAAATCTAATAAGCATGCCAATTTAAACATGTATGTTGACATGGATATCGTGATCAAACATTGTACAAATTACTTTAAATACCTGCAGTGTCCTCTGAATCTATCGACAATCCGTACAGGTAATTAATTAAATATCAATCACCACTGAATGGTTGTGAAGCAACATGTGTTATACAAAGGCACGCGCAAAGCGTTGCAAGTTGATATTACAAGAATTCAATTTTCTATGCTAGTATATTTAGTGATATCTCATTAAATAATAACTCGGAGCTTATTTTTAAATCATTTTGATGACATATGAAAATAAGTGTGATGTAACAGAAACAAAAGTTTTGTTTTAAAATGCTAAGCGTTTTGTAAGAGGATTTGAATGGATACAATAAACGCCATATATATATATAAAATTTGGCTTCTCTTAAATTTTCCTCTTAAGTATATTTTAACTATTTTTTATAAAAATATCCTTTATTTACTTTAAAAGATAATTTATGCAATCACCGAGAGTATTAAATATTAACACAGTTTTTAAACTGCATGAAAAAGCTTGTCTCCCTTTTTTAACACTTTTTTATAAGCTTCACTTGTATGTAACTGAATCTTTGAATTCAATATTTGCCCACTTTATTATTAAATACATGGTGTATGCGTTTAAAAAATATTTTCTAATGATGTTTAAATTAAACCAAGTTAGCTAAGTTCTGAAAGAAAAGTCTATTTTTAAACTTAAACGCAATTATTATTTATATTTTTTGTAAAATATGCAGCAAGATTACTTATTTTTTGGGATACGTGTACACGTTATTTTTCTTATAAAATTTTTGCACGATAATAAATAAAGCTGAACAAGTTCTCTGTTAAGCATGTAATTGTAAGATCAAGAAAAAAGTATTTTTTCCCCCTTATCTTCTATTTTATTATCTTTTGAGATTTATTGTTGAGTATTAATGACAAATGATAACAAGACAATCGAATTTATACTAAAAATGTGTATTAAAATAAACATACAAGAGCAAATACCATTTAATGGACCTGGAATTTTAGTCTTATTTTTATCTTTTTTTTAGTCTTATTTTTTTCTTATTTCATGTTGATCCGATTCTTCATAGTTGTCAGTCAAAGAACTTTATTACGAAAACAGAAATTTTATCGCTGATAATATTGACTTAAGTTTGAAAACATGATTCTTTAATGAGAATATCATTTTTATTAACCAAATCCCAATAATTTTGTTTCTCTCTCTCTCTCTCTCTCATTTATGACATCCATTTCGATAGCTTCAAGAACCTTTATGGGAGATTTTATTTCCTTAAAAAGCTCATAACTTTGAATTTGACTTTATTTACGATATAAGTATTTTTGTGTGATAGTTATAACCATTTCTCTTCTAATTGAATTGCATTTCGACTGATCTGATCAAGTGAATTAATTTTGTTCAGATGACTTAAAAAATTGCTAAACTTTATTGAATATTTATTAATCTTAAGTATATAAATCTGAAAAAAATTTTTAAAAATAATCCAGTAAAAATAACATCATAATATATATAATACATTATTTTATTAAAAAGGCATATTTTACTTGTTTTTTCGTTGCATGTTAATATTTAAATTAGTTTATAATTAAAAAAATTACCATTATTTCAGGAAATAATAATTATTTTAAATAATAAAAAGTGTAAAAGAATTAGAGTGTGTGAAGAGTACTAATTCACATTATAATGTATGAGCGCACTACCAAGTTGGACAAGCAAAGTCAAGTTTTTCGAGTTTTTCTCAACATATATCAGTGCTTCTCAAACTTTCAGATTTGCGACCCAATTTTCAAACATGATTTTCATCGCGCCCCCCTCCGTGCAATAACAGTGTATTGAATTCGAAAATATAATACATTGATGCTTAAGCTGCAATACGACTTTAATCTCTTAAGTGCCACCGGCGTATATAAACGTCTCGCTCAGCCAGTGTGTAAATTGCCCCGAATGTATATATCCGTCTTTCCGAAATACAATCTTTTCAGTTCGCGCTGTCCATAAAATCATTCCTAAAGCTTTTGAGTGCAATAAAATGACCTAGACAGTGTTTGCAAAGGGGATTTACTTATTTCAGGATATTTTCTTATTTATTCCCTTTCTCCCCCTTCAACCCAAATACACCACATACGCGTGTATACGTACACAACGGTGGCATTGGGGAGTGAATCACGTAACTCTCAGTTAAGGCAACGTTTCTCAAACTTTGGGGCACGCTCACTAGGGGGGCGTGAAGACCCAACAAGGGGGGCGCGAGTATATCGAAAATAAAAGTTCTATATAAGCAAATTAATTTACTGGAATGAATTAAAACGAAAAATTTTCTGACACAATAAAAAATACACATTTACACTGATATAATTTATATTTATCATCTGGCAATATTACGTCATCTCTAATTCAAGCCATCTTTGATCCGATAATCAAATAAAAAAGAAACATTTTGTTTGATTTGCTGTAACTCCACGATAAAAGATTTTTTTTATTACGCTTTCTTTTTCATCTAAAATACTACTCTTTCAGACGAAAAATAAAGAAACGAGCCTTACAGTAGTCGCATACGATGTGTAACATCTGACATGTTATCGTGGTAAATTCGCAATAGCAACTTAAAACCTGAAAAAAATGAATGGAGTATGAGTAGAAATAATTTTCTATGGAATAATTATATCTTTAATGAAAATGTTATTTAATTAATACAAGAAGTAATGCAATTTTTTATCAAAAATAATTATTCTTGTTCAATTTGGGGAAGAGCGGTAATGATAATTTATGATAAATAAAATATGACACATATACTTGTGTTTTCAAAGTATTTAAAAACCATTGTGAAAAATAGCGTCAATAACAGTACCACTGTTAGTTGTGGAAACATTTCGATTTGTGTTCATTTCGAGCTTGAGTTCATCATTAAAAAAAGCTAGGAGTGGCTCGGCTTCTAGCAAACTGAAGTTATCTTTAAAATCCCCTTTCAAAATCAGGGGAAGCGAGTGATAGTTTTATTTAAAAAAAGAGCGGAACTGACTTCGGTATATGACAAAAGTAAAAAATGCAGGAAATCTTTAATTTTTTGAACCGTTTGATTTGGAGAAAAGTATACGACCACCGAAATCACTGTTTGTCCATTTTCAAATAAGTATTTTGCAGCGCGTATGTCCCCAATATCTTGACTAACAATACCCAGTCCACTTGTTTGGCGATAAGTAATATCCATATATCGAGCCACAACATGCGAGTTGTTTTGTTTACGATAGATCGCAACACCAGCTGCTCTGTGGCCCGGTCGTTTAAATTGTACGCAGCAATCTAAGTTAGATATCGAAACACGTTCGTCATTGTCTAACCACGTCTCTGCCTAAAGGACTTAGCTTCTTCTCTGATCCTAAAGTGAGAAACAAAAACAAAGATCCCACGGCCTAGACCACAGGGGGTGGAGGATGGGGGCGGAGCCCCTCTCGAATGAATGAGAAAAAACAGAACTTCACTGAATAGCGCGCGCTTCCCCATTTTTCTGTTACGCATTTCCGTCCCTTTTCACGAAATCACTCCCACAAATCTCCAGCAATCGTGAGGAAAGATGTTACACATCGAGAAACAAAACCCAGACCTAGAGAAAAATTGTAGGAAGATAAAAATTTCTCTCATCACTGTCATTTAGCGAACTTATAAATAATATATTTTGTTGCGCTTTATTCCATGTGAAAGAATTGTATGATGTTTGGAAAAGCACAGACGATCGAAAGATTATTTCGCGCAGATTTATTTTTTATGAATATGCTGAAACATATAAATGTTTTACATAACAGAACATTAAAACATAAAAATGAAAAACCTTTTTAACACGGTTAATTTTTAGAACTAGCATCCATATTTTTATATTTTAATACACTTTTAACCAGGTAGTGTTATTACTGGCTATTTTGTAAGATACTTTGTAAGATGCAAGTAAAACTTTTTCATTCACCGACAACTTTTTTTAAAAAAATGCTTTTTGTTTTTCATATGATTATAATTTTAATTCAAAGAACTGTCAAGTCTTGTTAATGTACTCACCATGAAGCGTTTCCAAAGGTCTTTTAAGTTTATCAGGTTAAGTTTATTACATATACTGTCTGCTACCAATATATATTTGAACAAATAACTCACAGGGGCTTTTCTTCTCCATTTACTTCAGTAGTGTTAAATCGAAATTTAAAATATTTTTGAGGATACTTACTTGATTTAATTTTCAGAACTTTGCTCGCTGTGCACTTGTTGATGCTTTATTATCGTTGAATGTTCGTTTACGACTAAAAAAATTATCCATGTTTTTTTTAATCTACTGTCGTAAATACTTAATACTGTGAATTACAACTAAAGCGCAAATTATAAAATGTACATTCAAGATATAGTCGGTTGCTATAGAAGTATGGACTCGACCAAGACTAACTGGAATTCTACGAGGTACAGAATTTTTACATGTTTTGTCCAGACGTCCGATAAGTTAGTTGCCCAAACTCACTCAGACGTTCGCGAGAATGCTAAATGTGCTGGATATGATAGAGAGCAACATAGACCATAGACTATTTTTCTAATGACATTTCTACATTTAGGAATGGAGATGGAGGAAATATATCTTTAATTAAATATCATTTTGCAATCTGCTCAAATTTAAAAGTAAGCGAAAGGAAAAAAGTATAACATAATAAGTATCCTATTATTAAAAGTAATTTGCTTAAAATATATATTATTTTAAAGTAACATGTACAAAATTTAATACTTATCTTGTTAATTTGTTTGGTTTATAATTAAGTTCGTATTGTAGCTTTAGCGCCCAATGCATTATTATTGAATTCAATACATTATTTTTGTATAAGGGCGCGATAAAAATTATGATTGAAAATTGGGTTGCCAATAGCGAAAGTTTGAGAAGCACTGAGTTAAGGGATTCATTATAAACCGTTCAAATTATCAACATAAGTGTTAATATTTGCTTATAATTTTATATGTGATAGGACCATGGAGTCAATGGTAATTATTAAACTTGTTTTTAATTTAATATTAATAAATTGATTATAAAACACTTTCTGCAGTACTGGTTCATTTATAAGTGAATTATATCAGTTTATTTTTACTTTTTATGGGAGGTGGTTTCATTCGCCTTCACGTGGTGCCTCCTGTTTAAAACTAAACGACTGAAAATTTATCGCCTTAAAGTCTGATGAAGAAGTAAAGTTGAGAAAATTTAGTGATATGTGCTTTTCTTTTTTGAAAGTATAAGAAGTGTTTTGTGCTAAAATGATTCAAAAAGTCTTTTTTAAGACTAGGACTGAAAGAGTTTTTAAGATTTCTTTCTGGAATGCTGGTGGATTAACAAATTACAAATTCATTGAATTGAAGACTATTGTTTTAAATAATGATTTAGACATTATGGGCGCCATTGTTGAGTGTGGTTGCTGCCGAATATTAATAAAAAAATATGGACCTTCTTTTAGGGAGCCTAGACGAATCTACTGGAACCTCAAAAAGGCAAATTGGGCCAAATTTAAAAACCTTACTAACGAAGTTTTGACCGATTCTTTGGTTATACCAAATTTTGAATATTCTTCAATACTTTTTACACTTTCTGTTCTGAAATGTGCCTCTCTTTGTGTCCCAAGAGGACAACAAAAGAAGTATACCCCTTTTTGGAATGAAAACTTACAAAAACTTAAGAAAGACAGAGATGAAGCAAGAGAGCTCGCTCGCAACACTGGGCTTAGTAAGGACTGCATAGCTTTGCGTAAGGCACAGGCTATGTTCAAGAAATCAAATATTGAAGCTAAGCGTTCTACATATAAAAATTTCCTAGAAAAACTGGACTTCAGAAGAGATGGAGTGAAGGCTCCTAAATTTCTTTCACAGTTAAACAATAAAAAAATTTTAAGAAATGAACCTATAAAGAAAGGTTCTAAAGAATGTACTTCTGATAAGGACATCTCTAGCGTCGTTTGCTGGCACTATGCAAGGGTAAGCAACTACAAACCTAATTTTAAAATTTTAAAAAGTGATCTGAAACCTCAACAAAACAACAATTCAGCAGATTTTCAACAACTTTTTAATGATGACTTTAATTTAGAAGAGTTGATAAATGGTATTAGTACCTTAGTGAAGGGCAAGAGTGCAGGCCCTGATGGAATCTTGCCTGAGTTTCTTATAAATCTGGGAGACTCTGCTATAATGACTTTGTTGGCATTTATTAATCAGACCTGGAAGAATGGCTTGCCAAGTGCTTGGAGAAAAGCTATTATAGTACCGATTCTAAAACCTAACAAACCCACCGAAAATATAGACAGCTACCGTCCAATCTCTCTTACAAATATAATGTGTAAGTTAACTGAAAGAATGCTAACAGATTACTGTATGTTCTAGACAAAATTGGAATAATTTCTGAAAGGCAGACAATTTGTTCAGAAAGTGCACCTATCTCAAGAGATAAAGGATGGCTTTCAGAGAAAACAAAGTACCCTTTCTGTGTTTGTGGATTTGAAGCAATTTCATTTGCTATTGATAAATTGGAAAGCATAATATCTGAATATAATATTGTATTCTTTGTTGATTCTCAAGCTGCCATTTTGTCTCCAATAAACTCAAGATATAATGAAAACGCTCTAGTGAATTCCTGTAGAAGGAAATTAGCTGAACTTGGGAAGTCTAGAGAAAGCATTGCCCTCCAGTGGATTCCACTGTAACATTTCTAGAAATGAGAAAGCAGATAGGCTTGCTAAAGAGGGATCTCTCATGTCCTAACCTGACTCTCCCTTACCTCTGCGAAACATCAAAAGAATCATTTACAGTAAACTGCAAATTAATAGAGTCTCCCTGTATGGTGAAGCAGCTGCAGGTAGAAGGTGGAATATCTTGCTTAACAAAAGTGGCAGAGTTCCCAGTTCCCTGCCTCGATCTGTTGGAGTTGCGTGCTTTCGTCTACTTACCGGACATGACTACTTGCAAAGGCATTTACATCGCATTGGACTATAGAATTCTGCTTGGTGTCCTCTGTTCTACCAGGGTGAAATGGATGGTGACCACCTCAGACACTGCCCTACTGTCTTAAAGTGTTTTGTAGACAACTCTACGGATACAAATTTTAATTCTTTTTATGCTTCGGCATCATTTTATTGGGCTGCTCGTCGACTAATGGCAGAGATGCCGAAGACGGGAGAAGGATAAAAAAATTTTTTACTTTTTATTATGCAAGATTATATAAGGAGATTATAATTAAATTTAAAGTTTCAAAACGATAAAAAAAAAAAAGAACCACTGATCAGAAAGAAGTCAAACTTCAATGGAATACTATTGATGAAAAGGGAAAACTTATGACATAGAAACAAATATTTCCAATTTTTATCAACAGATGGCGCTATAAGCGTCAGAATATATAAATGAAAATACCTGTTATGCACCCGACTCATTTCAATTGTTAAAAAAAAGCCTGGTACACGATTTTTCCTCATTTCACTTCTGAGAATTTCGTCTTGACTATCTCATTGAATGACCACGTTTTGATTGTAAAAGTTTTTTACAAGAATAATGACCACACCAAGAGCTCTGCAGAAGTTCCGGACACTCAAGGTTTGACCCGATGAATGCCTAGGGTTAGGAGAAAATGATTTAAAAATTCGAAGAAACACGTTCTTTTCATGTGCAATCTGATAGAGGGAGGAAAAAAGTTAATTCGAGGGTAGTTGAAGAAGGGGCCACAGCAGTACAGGAGTCGTCGAACAGTGGTTTGAAACCCAGTGGTGCTCCTGGAATTGCTCGAACACTGGACACGTTTGTGAGCACGGTGCATAAAATTCTACGAAAGATCCTCATTGCTATCCATAAAAAATTAGCCATGTGCAGAAGTTGCTTCCTTCTAACTTTTGCTTTAGAATTTCTTGCCCACATTCAAGTGAAAAATGAATGGCCGTTGAAAGTTTTGTGGTCAGATGAAGCCCATTTCCATCTGAAAAGATATTTAAATAATCAGAATTGCTGAATAAGGAGAACAGAAAATCCACTCGCAACTCAACCAGTACCACTTCATCCTGCAAAGGTCACTATATGGTACGGGTCTACGGCATCATTTTTTATACGGCCATACTTTTCGAATTGGGTGCTTTTGGTCCTGTTACCGTTACCTTCAATGGTCAGTGTTATGAGTATCTTTTGTGCAACACGTCATTCTAGATCTTCAACAGCGTGGGTGTGAGGATGGGGTCATTTTTATGCAAGCTGGTGCTCCCAGCAAATCCAATAAAGCAACTGTTGAATGAGCATTTTGGAAATGCTAGAGCTATCAGCCGCTCTTTCCTTGCAGTCTGGACGCCTCTATTACCTGAGCTTAATCCGTGTGACTTTTAGATGTGGATGACTCCTTAAAGATGATGTGTTCAGTGTTCCGAATGCACACTTAGCTGAATTAAAGTAACGAATTGCACAACACTTTCTTAACGTTTCCCCAGAGACAATTCAATCAGTTATAAAACATGTTATTTCTAGATTGTATGTCGCTTTGTATGTGGTTTTTGGCCTCGGGACAGTTAAAAACCGATTTTTCACATCCGATGTGATATGACCTTGCAATGAGGGGGGGGGGAGTAGACTTACCTAACTAACAGCATTACACATGAACAGTTATGTACACTGAGCAGCACACTTGGTTTGACGTGTAGCTTACACCTTAGGTGCAGTTTTACGATTCACTGTCATTTCTAATCACACCCTTTTAAATTACGATTCTTACAGAGCCACCTGTTGGTTAAGTTTGGAATAACTTTCTTTCCTGTCTGCCATACACTTTCCCCCTTTTTCAATAATATTAGGTTCAAATTTGAGATCATTCTGATCTGTAGCTCTTTTTTTTCGTAGCGTTTTCAAACTTTAATTATAATCACCTTGTATTTCACTGGTTTTTTACTTTCAATAAATTAATAATTTTTTAAATGATCTTTTGTTTACCGACTTTTCAATATGCTGGTGCCTCCCTCCTAGGATTCACCCCCTCTGGGAGGGCCGTTTCTCAATTTGAGAAGCGCTGACATATATACAGAACAATAAGATAAAAATAGTGGTAACCAGTGTGATCAACAAATATAAAAACAACCAAGATAGCGAATGACAGCACCACCTATATGTTATGAATGAGTGGGGCACCACATCATCCCCCTGGGAAGAAAAATAGAATAAGCTTAAAAGAAAATAGAGTTTATTTTGATCAGCGGGGCCTAGAGATCCAAGTGATTGTGATCAGCGAGGCCTAACGAGTACAATAGGCGGAGAATCCGTGTGCCTGAAGTAGTGATGTCAGTACAGCAGGCAAATAAAGTGTTCGAAAAAAGGTCATCCAGGGCAAAGGCATTCAAAGATAACCCTCAGAAGTAGCAAGGCCATGCGAATATAAGGTCATCATTATGTGGGGAACGACAGCTTCAAAGACAGGCAGAGACCCTTATGCGCGAAATAATAAATCACATGATCAGTATAAGCGCACAGCTACGTTGGACAAGCAAAGTCACATTTATTGAATTAATATCAACATATATACAAAACAATAAGATAAAAATAGTGGTAATTATTGAATTGATAACCTGTATGATCAACATATATAAAAACTACCGAAATAGCGAATAGATGCGCTGCCTATATGCTATGAATGAGTGGGGCACCGCAAGTGTTAGAATCTCTGTTCCTCTTTCTCTCAGTATATTGCATTTTATCCTAGTAAAATAGAATAATTTATAATGGGTGAGTGAGTGAGTGGTTTTGGGGTTTATTGGCCCAAGAGCCGATTTCGGCTATCCTGCACCAAACATTTGTTTTAATATCTGTGGTCTAGACGGGAAGAGAAAGAAAGAATGAATTGAATGACAAGAAAGAGGGTCGAAAATAGAGAAGGATCACTAGGGTACCCCGGGTTCGTGAAGCCCATGTTTACCAAAGACAGTAAACCCCGTGGGAAAAGGAAAAGATCACTAGGGCACTTCGGGATTGTGACACCCGTACTCACCTAAAGAAGGTGAGCCCCCTGAGGGGATACTTTATAATGGAACTGTCAGTAAAACATTAATTTTGTTCATAACGAAACTTAAGTGAAAACACTAAAAACCGCAACTATACATTTATTTACAAAACCTGTACTTCGAGCTTTCCTTCAATAACAAATGAAGAATCTAATAATTTAACTCTTAAAAGCTAATTTGATTTTCTAAAAGGAATATATATATATATATGTATTCTGAAAGAGCGTAATTTTCAAATAAATTTTTCACTGGCATCATTGAAGATTTGAAATAAAAATATGAATACTTTTGTCAAATATTTTTAAAAGTAATTTTTAAATATTTCATAAATCAAGCATGCATTTGTATTTTCTTATCATTTCCTTTTATTGATGTTTATACGAAATACGACGAAAGGAAATATTACTTTCCATTAAATGTATAATATGTTTTCGAATTAAATATACATTTTCAACGACTTGCTATTTTATACAAAATTCATTAGAAACAAGTAATATAAAATAAATTTTTTGGAGTCATTTCCCATTTAATTAATTAATTTTCATTAGAATAATTTTATTTTAGTTATTTTTTATTAAATAGTTACAATTAATATAAAAATGTATATACATATGACAAAATCGAAAGCGATTTTCCTTGCAAATTTCTATATTCCTTTCTATATATGATGCTAGACTACTTCTGGTTACTATTTATATTCATCAATTAGATATATAATTCTAATAAATAGTACTGTAAAAAAGAAATCACATTCGCAGAAATTAGGCAATCCCCGGTGGGATTTGAGCCCTCGACCTTTGGATTACAAGACCAATTTGCTATCCATTGCGTTACAGGGACACTAAGAGCGAATTTCCTTTTTATATATGATGCAGGATAATTATTTTTGTTTGTTAGTATTTATTCATTTTTTAAGTTAATTAATGAATTAACATTTAAAAAAAACTGTATTAACATCAAGTGTCATCCATTACAAGTTTAAAAAAGTGTATTTGAACTTGAATGGATGGATAGGAATTATTTTATTAACAGTTGAAAATTTGGACAAGATTTATATATATATACACTGACCGTAACTGCAACACCCTGAAGGAAGCACGCACATAACATGAAATTTACAACATACATTAGCGGAGGTAGGATATGAAAATGATTAGAATTTCAGCGTTGACAAAGATCACGCACGCCTGTGGAGCCACCTCAAAGCGCTATTTAAGGCTTGGAGATTTCGACGATTTCATGTTCTGCAATTGTGTTTTTCTTGTGGTTTTTTCAAAGAACGATCAGTATGTCTCGTAAAAACAGCGACCAGCTCTTGATCAAGTATCCGAGTTCGACAGAGGAAGGATAGAGAGAGAGAGAGAGTGGCCTACCGAGATTGTGGATTATCTTTCAGCGAAATCGGTAGTCGTGTTGGATGAAACCAAACAACTGTAATGCGGATATGTGACCGTTGGATGCAGGAGGGTACGGTGGACCGACGTGGTCGATCGCATCCACCTCAGTGCACCACTTCACGTGAGGATAGGCAAATTGTGCGCATGAAAGTGACGGATCGCTCAGTCACATCACGAACCATAGCACAGCACATTGAGTCTGTAACGCATCATTCAGTGTCTGTGCGTACCCTTCGACGCAGTTTACAGCAGAGTGGTCTGCAAGATGTCTGTCTGCAAGATGTCCATTGCTTGGTCTACCGTTGACGCAGAACCACAGACGTCTCCGCCGCCAATGGTGCGATGAAAGAAGGATGTGGGCGGCAGAATGGAATACAGCTGTCTTTACTGACGAGTCACGCATCTGTCTGCAACACCACTATGGTCGGATTCGAGTCTGGAGACACCGTGGAGAGAGGATGTTGAACAGCTGCGTTATGCACCGCCACACTGGTCCTGCACCGACTTGAAATATATTATGGTATGGGATGGTATTGGTATCACTCTCGCACTCCTCTAAGTCGAGTCGTCCTTCATTTCCTACCACACATTTAGCCGTGTTCGACAGTAAGTTGTTAGGGTTACAAATTTTTTGTTCTAATGAATGAAAATAATAAACTTGGTACTTTTAAAAAGCTAATTAGATAGCCTATAAAACAAATGCATGTAAAATTTGTCAATTTTTGGCAAAATTCTCAATTTTAGGGTAGACGGATACATTAAGTGAAAGGATTGGCATTTGAATAAAATCGAAGTTACTAGGCAAAAGATGCTTTCGCACACTCAAACAAAGGATATCTATTGTAAGAACTAAATTATAAATCGTTATTGCAGCAGAGAGCATTGTGATGAAACTTCCTAGATAATGTGCTATTAATGAAAGGAACGAATGTTACATCCAATAGTGTTTTTATTCTCGCTATAAAATCATGTATATGCAAAAGTTTATCATCTATTTCAATAAAATGTTTCCTTGAATAGTTAGGCGGAACATTTAAACAATCTCTTCTATTTCTTCTGAATTAGAGATTAAGGATTATCCAGCTCTACCATAATTATGTGGTTTTCAGGAATCCAATTAAATACTTTCGGTTACTTTTGAGAATTTTGACAAATCTGTATGGCTAATTAACTTTTGTTTCTGAGAGGTTGATAAGCTACATTTTATAATTATATGATATAAAATACCTTAGAAACGCTTCATAATGATATTTCAGTGATATAAATTTATTTAAAAAGCTTTTTGTATTTTCACATTGTCTTAGAAATGAGAATGATTGAGCTGAATAGTGAAAAATT
>BMAO01014682.1:0-21891 GCA_019973975.1 Trichonephila clavata | reverse complement strand
ATATATATATATAGTAACATAAAATGAAAGAAATACATGGCATAATAAATTGATAATACAAAATAATATCACTAACAAAGCTAGAAGATTCAAACCAGATTTAAAGAAACACAACTTTAAAAATAATGGAAGAGTCTATTATAGAAGAATTAACTAAGCTATGTATAACATGGAACAGAATTAGAACTTTCAAATGTAAGAACCAAAAGAGTCAATAGACTAAAATGAAGACCTGTTATGATTTCTAAAGCTGTTGCTGAATTAGGACCAGCAAAATTAGGGTTAAATATATTTTATGGATCCTACCTTCCCCTGTTCAGCAGAATTTTTATACATAACAGAAAACATACCAATATTGAAAAGTTAGGCCTAAAACCACCACGTGTAATTTGCACAACCAAAAGAAAAATAAAATAAAAATAATAGAAAATATGAAAGGAATGAATCCTACAAAATACAAATAAAAATAATTTTGAAAAGGAATAATGAAGCAAAAACTTACATGAAAAAATGCAAATAACCGGAGAGCGAAAAACTGTACGTACGAGAACAATACGCTAAATGATCGTTAAAAATGACGTGTTAAGTGATAAAGCCAGATGCAAAAATTAGTGGCGCCACCTGGATAGTTTTTTTGTAATTAAACAAAGCAAACTAAAACAAATTGAAAATAACATAAAACAGAAAGAGAAAAAAAACAAAGAATAATACTTAAACTTTGAAAAGGAGAATTAGAGAGATAATTTAGACATATATTTAAAAATGAAGTTACTTGGATAGTTGTATTCCAAGCAATTATTGCGGAATAGCTTAAAATTATTTTGCTTAACATCATTATCTGTGACTAATCGTTATTTCTTTTTATAAAATTTAAGATGATATTTCTAAAATAGATAGAGAGAAGAGATGTAGGTTACTTTCCCAAAAAGGCATTTTAATAATGTTAAAATCAAAAGAGTCTCTTTTATCAAAAATATTACTAATTAGTATATTATTCTTAACAATTAATTGTAGGTCTAAAAAGTTTGCAGAGTCATTATTATAATTGGTTTTTAATAATTTCAGATATAGGGGATAATATTTAAAACTAGGAACAAAATTTACTATATTACTAAAGATGATTAAGTCATCTATGTATCTAAAAAAGTAACAAGAATCTATACTAATGTTATCATATTCATAAAAGTGCAGATAAATATTGGCTAAACAGTTACTCGCAGGTCCTCCTTGTGGAAGACCTTTAATTTGCTGATAATAAGAGTTATTGTGAAAAATATAATTTTCATATAGTACTAGATGAATAATTGAAAGATATTTATCATACTTAATTATTTTATTCAAAGAATATTTGTTATAGGCTATTTTGAGAATTTTAACCATATATATATATATATATATATATATATATATATATATATATATATATATATATATAATTGCAAGGAATATCACTTTATATTTTGTCTCTTAATATTGGTCTTATGTATATGCATAATTAATATTAATTGTAATTATTTAATAAAAAGTAACTAATATATAAAATTTTACTTTGTTGATTAAAGTAGGAATTGGCTTAAGTTTTTTTTTATATTACTTGTTAACTTAAGAAGTCTACAAAGATGTTTTAATTTATTCAAATTCTGCTATACATTTCACACTATTTGGAAACATATTCTGACATGGGTATCATTTTCTTAAAACTGTAAGAAATTACTATTTTTTAAATAGGAACAAATGAGAGAACAAAGCATACCCAAACATTTTAAGGGTGAAAAATATTTTAATTTCTTTTTGTGACCTTTCTTTCCTATTAATGGACGCATATTTCTGCTACAGATTCTGTTCGGGGTAATCTATTTTTCCTTGAGTGAAATGTATCCACTATTTCTTACCATATACCACAAAGAAAAATTGTCTTCGCACTTTGCATCTCAAACGGGAAAATTTTTTTTTGAAATTATTCTAAATTTTAAGAGCATGGTAAAATAAATGAATATATTATACGTTGTCATACATGGAACATATTTGGAAGTTAGGTATATTTTTCTGTCTGAAAACGAATTTTGAGTTTACATCACGCTTTCTGACATCAGGCAAACTCAGTAAAGAAAGTTTTGTTAGACTTCTCCAAATTATGAAATATATATATATACTTCTTATATATTCATGTAAAACAGCATATTTAATTCATTTTCATAGTTTTCTGTAATGTCTGCATTTATCTTCGTCTTCCATGCCATGCACCTTCTATCCCATCGTATGCAGAATTTTCTGGTTCAAAATTCACCACCAGATGTACATGTTATCACACATCTTCATATAGATTTTATGGAATAACTTACTAAAATATTTAATTTCCGAAAACTGTTATTTCTATGTCTGCGACGTATTCATGGTATCTTTGGATAAAATATGCATTTATTTGGTATTCAAACTCAATACAAATATAAATACAAAAAAAATTCCTCAGCATCAATATACTGTTGTTTTGCTTCCTTCAGGAAATTTTACTTAAAATTTTATAACATCATACATAATAAAACAATTTTGAATACGTATAAAACATTTCTACTTAAAGTTTAAAATGCACTTCAGAAAAGTGATAGGTATTGAAAATTAGCAAAAACGGGGTTGTGTGATTATTCTCAAATTAATGTTACAGATTATGTTCATACATGTGCATGCGCGCGCGTGTTCATACATGCATGCGTATATACACATAGAAAGCCAGACTTATGAATATCTGTAGTTTCTTAAAAATAGGTGGTTTGTTTTTAACTCATAAAAAAAATCTTGTGAGTACTCTAAAAATAATACCACTGCAAATTACACTGTTCTATTTAATTTTTAATTTTTAAAGGTCTCAGAGCACACATGCGTTTACTGAGCAACGTCCAAATATCTGCTAATTTTGTCACTTAAATAAAGAGCTATACATAAAAGAGTCAATTGGTGACGTTGAAAGGGGTGTATGCTTGTATGTCAGTGGTAAACCCTTTTTCAAAAATAACATTGTGTCTAAGAGGGCAGAGCCTATCACATGAACAAAGGATTTGTGTAACAGTGTTTGAAAGGTAATCAATGATTAAACATGGCCAGATTTGTGTAATCGAGCAACATTAGCTCGTATGGGCGCAATGATACGAGCTTAGAAACTTTGATTGTTCAAGTGGAAAAATCTCTGTTCAATCTGTTAGAGTCAGAAATTTGATGTTTACGATGGAAGTTAACTTCAGCATAGGTTGCAAGACCATCTATTTCATATAGACTACACAGTTTGAAAAGTGTAAATTTTTATAATAAATATAATAATAATTCTTTAAAAAACATACACAAACATTTTAATTATAGTTGTTACGTCTTATATCGTTATTTATAAATATTTTTCCGTATAATTTTAATTTTCGATATAATACATTAAACAATGTATCGCCAATCTTATTAAATCTGCTCAGAATAAGTTCTCAGCTGTCACATTGCATTTATATTCATGAAGTTATCTAGAAAAGTTATCTGTGAAGCAATACTTATTGTACGTTAAATTAAAAGTACTTGTAAAAGCAGAGTTTGTCAAACTGTGTGGTTCCCCCCGCGGGGGGAGGCGTATAGGAGCGTGATAATCCTTCGTGGGGGAGGTAAGCATATCCAAAAATTGAAAATAAAAGATTTAAAATAATTATCAATTTACTAAAAGGAAACAAAACAAATACATTCTGGTATAATAAAAAAATAAAATACTTTTTTAAAATGATATACACTCATGGACAAAAAAATTAGCGCGGTAAGAAATAATTGCGGGATCATAACGAAACTTGGCATGAAGGTACATGTCAGGAAGATACGCAAATGATTGGAAATGCAGCGTGATTGCGCATTACGTATAACTGTAGAGGGCGTTTAACGTCGTTCTCCGTGGAGTATAAAACAGGTAACCAAAGCTTGCTTGAGTGTGCTGAATCGTTTACAAAGGAAGCGCTGAGGTAGACATGCCATTATGCCGTTTTCAAAGACAATATAAGAAGCTGTCACAGTTTGAGAGGGGGGGTCGTCGGCATGATGGAAGCTGGGTGGTCAGCTAGGTGAGTAGCTCGTACATTAAGTCGCTCTGATTGTGTTGTGAGAAGGTGTTGGGACCAATGAATCCGAGAGATGTCATTTGCACGAAGACCAGGCTTATATATATATATATATAGGACGCTCTCAACAGACCAGTCGTCGAGAAGACCGTCACATTGTAAGAAATGCTCGCGTACAGCCAACTGCTTCATCGGTGCCATTTAGGCACAGGTAGCACCTTCATTAGGAGCCTTGTGTCTTCTCGAATCATACGAAGGTGCCTGGATGAAGGACATTTGGGATCGCGGCGCCCATTATGTTTGCTGCCCTTGACGCCCACCCATCGACGCCTACGTTTGGAGTGGTGCCGCGCACTAGGAAACTGGACTGCCGTGGAATGGAACAAGGTCGTCTTCAGCGAAAAATCCAGATTCAATCTCAGCAGTGATGACAATCGTATCCGTGTGTGGAGACCCCGTGTTGAACGCCTCAATCCTGCCTTTGTTTTACAGCGACACACCACTCCCACAGCTGGTGGGATTGTATGGGGTGCCATTGCCTACAATACACGGTCACCCCTAGTATTGACCCGTTGCATCATGACAGCCCAGCGGTATGTCCATGACATCTTGCAACCACATGTGTTTCCACTCATGCAACGAATCCCAGCAGCCATTTTTTAACAAGACAATGCTCCGCCTCACACGGCAAGGGTGTCACAAGACTGTCTTCGCACTGTTAATACCCTTCCTTGGCCTGCCCAATCCCCAGGTTTGACTCCAATCGAGTTTATCTGGGATCATTTGGGACGGCGAGTTGGGCATCCCACGAGTTTGAACGAAATACAGGCAAGGTTACATCAAATATGGAACGAAATATCTCAAGACGTCATACAGAATTTGTATGCCTGAATGCTCGAACGTATAGCCTCCTGCATTCGCTCTAGAGAGGGTTCAACAGGGATTAAATCCCCCGTTCTTTTGCCATTTTCTCTGAAATAAATGATTCTCTTTCTTTGATTTTGTAATCATTTACTTATATCAAAGTAGGCATTACGTACGTGAATTTTCATTTCTTTTTGACGACTTCTTCTTGGTGCGCTAATATTTTTGTCCATGAGTGTATTAATGATTACCGGAATAAATTACGATATATGTTCGAGAGTTAATTACAAAATAACCTGCTTGTTTTTTCTTGGATTTTTCCTGTCTTTGAAGGACGACGAACCACGAAACAATTGTATTATATTTTTTAGCTACACTGACAATTTGCCTATACGAGCATTGAAAAATATGTATATATTAATACGTACATCGTATTCTTATTTTGTCAATTAAGCTTAAAGAACTGTTACATAAAATTTAAACACCATTTCAAAGGAACACAAAATCGAAACGAATTACGCGAAAAGCAGAACGAGGAATAAAGAACTTAAAATGTTGAAGGAAATTGTGTTCAAACCTATAATTAATCGCCATTTTTGATGCATTTTTGGAAATACGCCACGAAAACTCAGCCTAATGCAGCGTTCCTCAAACTGTGGGGTGCGCCTTCCTAAGGAGGCGTGACATCTCTTCAAGGGGGAGCGAGAATATTGAAAAACCGAAAACACAAAAGAAGATTAAAAAATTTTTAATTTACTGAAAGTGAACAAACAAAAAAACCATTCTGACATTACAAAAAATAAAATGCACATTAACACTGCTATAATACACTTATAAGTGTATTAGTACTACACAATTTTTTTTATAATTAATATAACAATACCAAATTAAGAAAAAGTTTAATAATTACCAGACCCCATGGGATAGCTATGTATAAAATTATATACAAAAATTAACACTTATCTTGATAATTATTACTGTGTTTAATTAATCACTTAACTGCCGAATAAAAGTTACACGATTCTCTCCCCAACGCCAACCGTTTTCCACGTATGCGCGCGTATGGGATGTACTGGAGGGGGTGGTTGAAGAGAAAAGGAATAAATAAGCAAATAATCTGAAATAAGTAAATCCCTCTCAAGCATATATATTGTCACGTACCTTTTATTGCATTCCAAAGCCTTCGGAATAATTTTATGAATAGCAGTGCTCAGAAAAGATCGTACTTTCAAAAGACGTATATATACGTCCGGGGTTATTAACACTGGCTGAGCTAGACGTTTATATTTCCCGGTGGCAGTCAAGAGGTGATTAAATATTGGGTCGCCTATATTGTGAAGCACTGGCCTAATGGGAACCGAAGCGCGATTAAGTTTGTGAAAATGCCGGGTTATCGAAAATGGGATTAAAAATGAATAAGTACGACTGTTTTTTCAGAAAGTAGCGTGCAGCACTTGTATTTGTTGCTTGCTTGATAATACAACAGGAAATAACTACCCAAATGTCCTTAAACAGAGGAAAAGTACGTACTTTATGAAGGAATAGAGCATTTACTACATAAAACTGAAAATTAATGAGTACACAGTACAGAGTAATTTACTTGATTACACATTTCGGAAAAAAATTATGAAGGTGTGAAGCTGTCTATAAATAAAATTAATTAGCCCACATGTCAAAAATGGTGTACTTTTTGAAAGAAATTTGTTATATCCAGTTGTCTTCCGTACTGCAACTGCTTTATTTTGGAGACGACGATGGAACATTAAATCCATTACTGACGTACCTTGATCAAAATACTGAATTCGGTTTCGACAGTCTTCAGCCTCTCATTATGTGATATTTTAGTTTGTACGGTGTTCTTAGTGTTAAAGTTTTCATCATTATATCGACTTTTTTTCAATTCCTACTATTAGTTCATTATCTCCCTATGTCTTGTTCAAGTTTTCAGTCGTTAATAAAATATATTTTAAAGCGCTCAGTTGAGCTGAAATTTTATATACACGATTAATTTAGATGCCAATACGGTTATTTAATTATAATTAATAAAAAATAATTGATTACGACTAATTATTCAAAGAATTACATATAGATCCACGTTGGCATCATTTTAAATAATACAACGGTCCCAACAAACTACTAAGTATTTTCTCACATTTTTCTCGCAACACGAAACGAAAATCTTTTATCATAAAAAGAATTTTATTCAGGGAATGAATAAAATAACGGAAAACACTAGCTGGATTGGACTATCCTATTATATTATCAGAAGAATGCATTGCAATATATGGCATTACATGACAAACCACTATTATTAGAGTTTGTTCAAATCTCAAAAAATATCATTGATTCCGACGACAAAATTGAAATGAATACTGCAGCTCCCGTGTTTCCGTGTCATCTGACATAAGGAACATTATGAAAAGTACGCGCAGTTATTTAGACGCCATTCCAATGACGAAACAAATAACAAAATGGACAACAACGAACAATTCGTAGACAGTTCGGAGCTACAAATATAGATAATGCAAAGAAAAATATCAAATTATTTTTTCAAAAAGTCAATTAGTGTTTTGTTTTTCAAAACACTTGGAAATTTTGTATTAAATTTCATTAAGTTCTTGGTAATGTGTTTGTTGCATTGATTTTTATTAAGCACATTCACATAAAAAGTACACTAATAAACACAATTTTGTAGAATATATGGGGTTTTTTTTGCAATATCCTTTAACACGCAATTCTTTTAACATGATAAAATATTTGAGTCATTTCAATTTCGTGTTAGACGATTTTCACTGTATGGTATCAGCAATCTTTTTAATGATTTGATTATTTGATAATTTTTCGTTTCTTTTATCTTAGTTCAACATCTTTAAAAATCAATTGTTAAATTCTTTTGATAAAAAATATGTCTTATAGAGAAAAATCAGAATGTTTAGATGCGTAAATATACCAAAAGTAAAAGTTTTACGTGTCTATATATGATAAAAAAGGCAATTATCAAAAAACACTCCTTTTTTCCCCTAACTTCATAGGAATTAACATTCCCTTTATTAAACTATTATTTATCAATACCAAGAAAACATAAATGATTAATAATATAAATTGCTAGACGTGTTTCTGATTATATAATTTACTTCTTACAAGTTTGAAAAATCCTATCTAAGGCATATAGGTTTTTACCAAACAACCATTAAGTTGGAACTAAACAAATACAAATAAAACTGAGTTCTCTGGTTAAATGTATGTACCATATAGATGTAATACTTTAACTCTTTCCAAAGTAACCATTATATTAATTATGAAACACTTTACCCTCCGAAGAAACATCATCTTCCCCAATCCATTAGCAAGATGTTCTTGATAATGACCCGGGCAATTAAATATTGAAATTTCAATCTTACGCAGGTGAATAACTGTTTATTCCTTGTAGCAAGTAAGCAATTATTTTAATTGCCTCCCAAGTGAAAGAAAGTAAGTAATTTTTTTTTTTTTAATACTCGCTAAGAAAATATTTGAGGAACACTTTAATGTATAAATGAAGTGTCTCCTTCCAGAAAGGGATGTCAAACAGCATTCTATATTTAGCACTTAAGATTGGCGGAAGTCTCGGTGGTTAGAAACTGCAGCCATTCTTTACTAAACTGAAGGTGACAAGATTTGAGATCTGTGTGATTCTCTTCAAGATATTTGAGTTTATCGGTTTCTTAAAAATATTTACTTAAGACAGACGTGTTTAATTTGCTTAGAATCTCCCGAATCTCATTCTAAATACTTTTTATCTGATTTTGTGATGTTGTTGAATTAGAAACTTGATGTGCGTGTTTTAAAAATATGGTTTAGGTATCCGACAACCCTAAAATTGTGAATTTCCCCAAAAATTGACAATAGTTTAAAGATTTTATTTTATAGATCATCTTGTTAGCTTTATAAAAATACTAAGTTTATTATTTTCCGTTCTCTAGGACAAAAACTACAAGTGTTTTAGTAAAAGCAGATGCCACTAGTTTAATCAAGATGTCATACCTTAAAACGCGTTTTTCTCGAAATGCTCAAAATGGGGCAGCGATTGCTCAAAAATTCTTGAAATTAATTAATTAAAATTTTTTGTGTATGTTCTGTATAATAGTAGAAGTGTTTCAACCTTCAGATTTATCTATCAGTGTTTTATTACAAAATTTACAGTCCCTTATGATGTTAATATAATCACTGTTTTCTTAAGCAATTTCATATAATAACTAAGACTAAGTGCTCTAGTTTTTGTAAAAATTAAAATATCACTTACCCTGAAGATTATTTTAAAAATGAATAACATATAGCAACACATCAGAATTGAAAAATTGAAAATTTGTTCAAAAACTTTTGGTACAGAATGGGTTTCGTTTATATTATTTTTTTGTAAATGTTTACCAATTTTTTTCCATTTTGGTAATTATAATTTATTTTTCTGTTCTCAGTTTTAGAATATTTTTCTTAAAATGTACTTAACAAATTAAAAAAAAATAAATAAATAAAAAAAATGAAAAAAATCCCTGTATTTTTTAAAATTTTTTCTGAAAAAGTTTTCGCAGGTAGTTTTATACCTTAATTTTGATTTATTGATAATAATTTAACAACTTAGAATAATAATTCAAACAATAACTGTTTGTACTACCAAGATAAAACATTATTTTTATAACTTTTCATCTTTTTCCAGAAAAAATAGCATCTTAATAACAGCATTGAATAATGATATGTCTCACTCTTTATGCCGTCATGTATACCTGATCTTCGTAATGATGAATTTTAAAGAAAACAATCGAAATGGAAGGAAAATTTTTTTTAACAAGGTTGAAATTTAATTAATATATTGATTAATTTCAAGTGAATGGAAAATTAAACTCTAAACTCGCTTAGCTGGTCGGTCATATTTAATGTGGAGTTTTCTCATCCTGATCCGAAAATTTCTATTAAGAGAATTAATAAAATTAAGCTATAAAAATATTGATTAATTAAAATTTAATACAATACAATTGTTTAAATTTTTGTATAATTTTGTCAAAAATGGAAATCTTTAAACTTCCTCTCTCGCTAGCGACTGACAAGTTTTGCAGGCAGACAAATATTCACGCATGCGTATTAGAATCCCCTTCATATTACCAAGCCTGATAAATATTTTAAATATGATAATGATGATAATTTTTTTACAAAAGTTTCTGCCAAATTAATGTTGAGATTATGAATGTTGTAGATACCAAGATATGTTTAAAAATATGGGTTGATTAAAAAAATCACTTTGTTAAATATTCTTTTGTTTAACAACCAAGGATAATTATCTCTTGCAAATATCATACATTATTTACTCTAGGGAACTTCATATTTAAAATAATTATTTACTTTGTACTCATAGTAATTAACTTCGTCGTTTGATTTCTTAATTGTATATATAAACCTTAAAAACATTTTTATACATATACAATGAAAATACTTCTGAAATAAGGCATTGAAAATTCGTCAAAGCAAATAAATATGATCAAATCAGAATTTTGTCTCACTTCACAAAGATCATTAATCCACGAATACAATAATCTAAAGTAGATTGTTTTTTATTTTTAAAATTGATCGTGGTGTACTTAATGCCGAAGAAATTTATGTCGATTGTATTTACTATTTTCTCCCTTATTCCTCGTTGTCTGGATGAGAAAAATTCTAAACTCAAAGTGAAGAGTAAACACATTATTATCAAAGCAGTTCCCAAGAGAAAAATGACTCTTAAAGGAAATTATTAATTTCTTGTATAAAGGGGGAGTTCGCAATAAAATTCACCCCCTCGCTACACTTTATTCTTAAGGATACTTTTAAAGATTATTTGGAGAATAGAATACATTTTAATACATAAAGATGGAAATTTAATGACTTCATTTGGGATTATTTTGACATATTTATATTTACAATCTCCTATTTGTTTTTTTAAGATTACATCAACTCACGTTTAACGCTGCCTTTCATATCTTAAATGCGTTCTCCGGATTTTCTGTTTTCCCATCATTTATTTTTGTTTATTTACTATGGATTATACTTCAATCAAAATTAGGGAATCGAGGTTTGAATATTTAATTTTTAGCTTTTTACGATTGAACAATTTCGATACCAATTTCCTGTGTAAATATTTTCTAACGTGTCATGAATATTAAATGAAGTTCTTGTAAATTTCTGTGTTTTAGATACTAATAGGGGAAAATGCGCTATTTCAAGATTTGATAAAATTGGTATAGCAAAATATTGTATTTTGATTTTTCTTTGAGTAAATAACAGGTTTATTAGGAAAAGAATGCGGTGTTTTATTTTTGCATTTATAATCAAATGGCATACATAGATTTATTAACTTTCTACTAAATGTTCCATAAGCCAGTATAGTATTATGTTGTTGTAAAATATGTATGAAAAGTATACAATAGATAATTAACAATTTGAATATTGTATATTAATGTGAATTATTCCAGAACATATATTAAACACCAGGTAACCACATCACACCACAGGTACGAGGTTCAAACCCCGGGTTGGACAAGGTCAACACAGTCTTTAATCCCTTCAGTAGGTCGATAAATGAGTACCAATCTAGCTTGGGAACTTAACGCTGGGGACGCTGGGGTCAGACTGACCACCTGATCGGAACATCTGCGCTTGCACCTCAGGGCACAGGGTCACGTATACTGATTTGGGCACATTAGGCCTTGGCCATTATATGCTGTTACTTAGCTGAGATAAGTTAAATAAAACCAGTTAATTATCTTGAGCTTATGGATAAATAAATATAATCATTTCATTCGTTTCATGTTTATTAATTAGTAATTATAGATTATAATGGTTATTTCTTTTATAATTTTACGAATAAGTAGTTATTATTAGTGTAGTCATTTTATTCTTACTGATAATGTATATATTATTACATAAATTTTGTAAGAGGATGGGTAAATTTTTCTTAGTCTATTCGTTTTATCCATATGTTTCTATTACTGTTTGTGTTTTTCCTCATTTGTTTCTGGCTAGATAAACACTAAGGGATTATCCATTTGTATTAATTCACAATAATTTTTACTATAATCACTATAATTGACTTGTATTTATTACTAATGTAGTAAAAATTGTTAAAATTGGGAATAATTCCTGACAGTTATAATATTTGGGGTTCTTTATAGTTAGAATAGTCATTGAGGACAAAAAATAATTTAGTGAAATAATAAATAAGTAAAATTTTAAATTTTAGTATATTATAATATTTCTATCCTACATAATATTATTTGACTTTTGTCTGCGAGTGAAATAAAAAATGACTACATGAATTTTTTATTATTAATGCATTCAAATCAACTCCCTCAAATTTTTTGGTTTTATATACACGAGGGAAAGTCAAAAAGTAAAATGAATTACGCAGTTTTTCTTCCCAAGATTTAACAACAGCGATGAATCAGGGATAGTCGGCAACCATTCTATAAAACTTATGAGAATCGTCTTCCGTGGTAATTGTCGGAGAATAGCATCCCATTCACCAAGGCAGTTCCGTAGTCGATTTGCAGCTTACGCAGTAGCGACGCGACTTAATAGAGGTGGAGGTGACGAGAAATTTTTTTTTCATATTTCAACAGTGCGGATTGGACTATTGTCTTCTAATGGGTCCCCAGACATTGCGACATTCCCTGCAACGAAAAAGTGGACTCTCTGGCAAAGCATGGCTTCAAACTCCCTCAGTCATCTGGTGACTTCTCCTGAAGCCAGTTCTTTTGAAATATCACCAGATGCGTGGCATACATTCGCCGAATTCAAGAGGATGATGCTAGGGGAAATATCTGGGAGACCCTGATTCATAGTCCAGTCCTAATGGATCTTCCTAGAAAGGATTTCTCAGCTGTTTTCAGAACTTTGATCGAACATGACTTTCTTCAGCAACACCTGCACCGAACAGCAGCACCTTCACACCGAACTGGTGTGAAAGACACTCCAGGCAGAACCTCTGTGTCTTGGGGGAAAGCTTGAATTTTGTTCATCAGACAGTTTGTGCTCACTAGTGAACAAAAGTTTTAGTTTTTCTTCTCGCAACTTTACTGCAAAGGCTAGTTTATATTGGGCAGCTCGCTGGAAAATGTTCTGAACAGCCTATTCCTTGACCTAATAAAAATATCGATCTGCAACAAAGAGGAAAGGAAGGCTAATTTTGTTTGCGGAAGGTGTGATACCTGCCCTAGATACTAGCCATTCTTTCTCCCACTATACCCTCAACCCCGACAAACCACAGTGGTTGACGTCAATGGACTGCCTGATCTTTCGTCATCCCATAAAGAAGTTCTTCCCTGTTTGAAGCACTCTATCCAGTCGTAGATCTTACTTCTCGATTCACAGCTGTCATCCATCTTATATGCAACGAATAATTTTCGATGGTATCACATCTTCCGCAAACAAAAAGCGAATCACTGCCCAACATTCCTCCTTGGTCCAGATCGACAATGGAGCTGCCTTGTTGCATGGTCTGCAACATCTCAATGACTACGAGGGAAGGCAAGTGACGAGTTGAATAGAAGTGTAGCCGATTACCCTTCATTCAGCGACTGGATGCTAGCGCTGTTGCCAAACCTTGGAAAGAGAAATTGCGAATGTCTCTCTACTTTTTGACTTTCCCTCGTATTTTTTTTTAATTATTAGCCAATACCTTATAAATCCTCTTAAATCAGACTTAAATCTAATAAATGATATTTTCTTAATTTGTTTCAAAAGTCTTTTCATGTACGTGTGGGTGTAAAGATAATATAAAAAATGTTTATTAATAATTGCTAGACATGGGTCCAAAATACCTTTTGATAAGTTGATGAAAATGCAAATTTCATGTGATAAAATACTGATTTATTTGTGAATTATGGAATTATTTTGAATATTATAACGGTCTTTGAGGGAGTCATAGTTGTAGTATTCAGGATAATTTAATTCGTTCTACAAATTCTTTTTTTTTAAAATTTCATTCAGATTTGTTGTATTTTAATACGTTATTTAACTCCGCTGACTCAAAAAAAAAAATTAAATACCGAGGTTATCTATTTTATTCCCGGGATTCCGGAGTGGTCCTAGACCTAATGTAGAGTGTATAGCTGCAGTAATAGAGTAGTAATGGTCTCGAACTCATGACCAGCGTCGTGGAGTAGTGTTGTCACAGCAGACCTATCTGCTATGTAAGGAGACACAAAGTTTTTAATATAACTTACTTGTTTCCGCTGTGAGCCCAATAACAGTGCATTCAAGTTCAAATAAATATACGATGTTACTTCTAGAAGTTTGTTTTACTAATGGTATTTACTTAGTGAACCATCTTTTGCTGAACAACAGCTATTTATAATGATAAATCGTTTGGAGGGGCTGTTACAAGTTAAATCTGTTCAGGCACAAAGTATTCGTTACTTTGAAGCTCACTTTTTAGCTCGTAGAAGCTTAAAGAGTGGGGTGCAGCTAATATGTTGTTGTCCTCATCATTTTTTTGTGGTTAAAAATTACAAAGGTCTGTCGTCAATAATCTTCTATTTTCTACAATATTTCGAACTCAAAGGTAAGCTTTAAAAAAATTCCACATGTGGAATTGTGCCATGCTTTTCACTGTTACCTCATCTTTTCTTGTCATAATTGTCAATAATTATGTCTTAAGCCTAAACTTCGAATAATGGAATAGTCAGGCTTACCTCAGGATTAGTCAGGCTTACCCGAGAGAATTTAGGGAGTTCTTTGCTTCATCTAGCTTATCGAAGAATTCATCATATTTAAATTAAATTATTAATTCATATAAAAGGTTCAAAGAAAAAAAACCAGACGTAAATAACGAGCTCAAGAAATCCGTGGAATACAAGTAGCAGCTTTATTGACAACTAACTAACAACAAAAAATTCTTCTCGCAATATAAAGTCCGTTGCCACTCAACTGCAATGGAGAAACAGAAATAGTTAATAAAAATAATTCAAGCTGCGAAAGCTCGAGGCGAGGATTCGCGACAATAATATTTATGCAGGGTTATTCATAAAGAAATATACACTTTTCAGATGCTATAAAACAGCAACAGTTAAGGACAGGTACCACCTCAGCAAACCATAAGGTAGATGTACTCTTAGAGTTTGTGTTTAGGCCCTGTTGAACGTAAGAAGCAATGGAAGGTATGTCACGCGACTGTTCAGGCAAAATGGTGGTGTTTGCAGTGGAGAATGCTTTTTGAGTTATTGGATTGTACTCTGATCATGATTCGAAGAAGAATCTCCTACTAGAAAATATATCTAACAATGGTATGGAGAATTAAAAACTAAATTCTTTTTGTGCAAAAGTAAAAGTCCCGGACGAAGCTGAAACTGCGTATCACAGACTTTGTCAATGGACTTGATACTTAAACACTCGTTTAAGAGTAATGGAGCAACGGCTCAAAGTATGTCGTGTGACAAAGTGTTCAAACACAGAACATCTGTGACTGTATCTAACAAAACTCAAACTATTCCCATACGCATAATATGTTACATTGTTCTTCATTAATAGTGCATTGGAACTGTATACTTCTTTATGAAGTACCCTGTAAATTATGCTCTAAAAACTTTTTTGAGAATATTTTAAGCGGGAGCGATCAGGGCTTCTTAAACTCTGAATATTAGCGACCCAATATTCAGTCATAATTTTCATCGCGCCCCCCTCCTTTCTCCATGTAATAATAATGTATTGAATTCAATAATACTATACTTTGACGCTAAAGCTACAACATGACTTCAACCTCTTACATGCCACCGACGTTTTAATGTCTCGCTAATCAAAACAATGATTTCCGTGGACGTCTCTTCTGTGCACTGTTATCCATAAAATTATTTCGAAGGCTTCGGAAATGCAGTAAAAGGGCCTTGGCAGTGTTTGCGAAGGATTTACTTATTTCATAAGATTTGCTTATTTATTCCTCCCCCCCCCTACATCACATACGTACGCATACGTGGTAAACGGTGGCATTGAAGAACGATTTGCGTAACTTTTAACCGGTAGTTAAGGGATTAATTATAAGTTGTTCAATTTATTAAGATAAATATTAATTTTGTGATATCATTTTTTATATGAAAAGCCCATGGTGTCACTGGGAATTTTTAAACTTGTTCTTTACTTAGCATTGTTAAATTAATTATAAAATACATTGTGCAGTACCGATTCATTTATAAGTGTATTATGTCAGTGTAAATGTATATTTCATTTTGTATTATGTCAGAATGTATTTTGTGTTTGTTTACTTTACATAAATTAATAATACAGTCACATAAACGTTACAATTAATCGTTCGATTAATTACATAATCGTTTGTTTTCGACATTTCAATATGCTCACGCCCTCCTCATATAATTATCACGCCCTCCCCTGGAAGGATGCCCCACATTTTGAGAAACACTGGGATAGATCAGTGCTTTTCAAATTTTAAATATTTGCAACCCAGTTTTCAAACATATAATTTTCATCGCGCCCCCTCTATATAATAGCAATGCATTGAATTGAATAATAATGTACTTTGACGTAAGGCTACAGTACGATTTTAAATATAAACCGTACAAATTATGAAGATAAATATTAAATTTTGTATATGACAAGCCCATGGGGGTCACCAGTAATTATTAATCTTGTTCCTACCTTAGAATTGATAAATTAATTATCAACCACATTGCGCAGTACTGATGCATTTATAAGTGTATTATATCAGTATAAATTTGTATTTTATTTCTGTTAGGTCCAAATGTATTTTTTTTGCTTACTTTTAGTAAATTTATTATTTTTAAATCTTTTATTTTCGACTTTTTGGTATGCGCGCTCCCCACTCGTAGGGTTATAACCCCCCCCCAGGAGGAGATCCCCCACAGTTTGAAAAACGCTGGGATAGATCGTTACTTGAAGGAAACGCTTTTTTGTAGCATTATAATAAAAATAAATTAAGGCATTCATTCTGCTTTACCTTGTTGAAATAAATGCCTTGAACTAAACTAAAGCACGTAAACTTCAAATAAAAATTTATTTAAAGAAACTTTAAAAGCGTTTGTAGCTATTCCAAGAATTCAAATATTGCATTTCCCTGTATGTTGTTTTTACCGTATCTCAGATGGTGAAAAAAGATTTTAAATTGCCCAAGAAAGCATCCGTGGAAAATCCAAGGATTGGTTACGGTTGCAGAATTTTAAAATGGAAGCAATAAATTTTCTTTGAATAGGAAACTCTCCAATGGGAATAATTCCTTACGTTTAGTGCGTGCTTTGTCAGACGCTTCCTTTTTATTACGCTATTCATTTTTACGATTTTTTGTGTGTTTATTGCAAAAAGATATTCAAATAAGAATATTTGCCTGAAGCAACCCATTTTAAGTAACACACGAAATAAAAAAGCTAATATATCTAATCGTTTGCTTATTGGTATCTATTTTTCAGAAAAAAAAGTTTTAAGAAAAAAGCATGAAATTGTTATGATATTTTGTTTGGCAAATAAGCTGAATAAAAGATTAAATATATTAAGACCTTAAATAAGTTCTCATTGTTTTTTTAACAAGATATCTGCTTTTTTAAATTATTAATTTATTTTTAATTCATTAGTAATTTATTAATTATTTATAATTAATTATTTATTATTTATTATCAATTTTTTATTTATTAGTTATTATTAACTGTTTGTTATTAATTATTAATTATTATTCATTCTTAACTTTTTATTATTTATATTAATTATTTATCATTTATTATTAATTCTTTATTATTGACTATTAAATTTTATTATTAATTATTCTTTTTTAATTAGCTAATTATTTTGTTATTTGTAATATTAATTTATTTTATAACTGAATGTATTGCCCATTACTAGAGACCAGTATCACCCATTTTTCTGGCAATATATGAATTCCATGTCGGAAAAAAGGATACGTCTTTTTGAGGTTATCCAAAAATGGACCCATTTTTGTTTTTTGTATCTTCATAAAAATAGAAGCGCTGCTCAGGCAGGCCATGTGCCATCGAACGGAATAAGTGATAATTGGTTGGGACTATATAGGGGAGACCGAGGAAAGATGACTAATTTCTTAATTTCTCCGTATTCCACTAAGTTACAGCATCAAATGAACACTACTGGCTCTCCTTTTGGCCTTTCGTTAAATTATAGTATAGACACGCTGAAATCGCCCTTTTTGTGTTAGTTGTGAAGCTTTGATTGTTTTTTGATGCCACGATATAACTTTTATGCATGTGTAAATAAGCTCTGCTACAGATATAGGTAAGATATAACGTTTCTCTTTAATATTTATGAGTAACTTGGTTTAAATACTACTTATTACCGTGAATAAATGTCAATTAATTGCCTTCCTTCATGGTAATGAGAGCGAATGTTTTGAAACAGACAGTCTGGGGCAAGATGACGAGTTCGTCATCTTGCTTGGTGGTTTGGAATTTATTAAACTTACTATTGTTGTCCATTCTATTAAATCCTGTGAACACTTCTTTGTCTGTGTGTATGTCCGAGTGACCTTGCGCTTCCATCTCTTTTGGGGCTAAAAGGTGCATCGGATCGGGAAAGGTTTCATTCGAAAGGGGGTGACCAGAGGAAGACATTTTTGCCATCCGCCTAAGCCCCCCCCCCGAAGAGAAGGAATGTAACAATAATTTGTTGCTTTAGAGCTACTGGCTTTATCTGCCACCTTTTCTGATTTTTTGCGAGAAAACGAATGCTTCCTGAATTTCTAGAAAGAGCCCCACAGGAACTGTAGGCAACTGTAGTGATGAGGGCTGGAACAGTGAGGGTACCTTTTCTCTTTTTTGAAGCACTTTTATCTTCATGTGAAACCAAGCAAAGATCTCCTAATCTGTTGATTTTTTGGTAATCACAAAACTCATATAACTTTGCAGGCTATCTTATATTGCTGAGTGAAAAACATCATCATGGTTGGGTTGCCGTCACACACATCACATCGTCTTCAGCCCTTTGCTGTGTCATTTTTCGACCAGTTAAAAATACACTATAGCCAAGCATGTGACAACTTTATGGTCACTCATCCAGAACAAACTATCACAGACAAAAATATTTGTGAGGTTTTGAGCATCACTTACTTCAAATCAGGTACAGTTGGAAATGCCATTGAAAGGGTTTAAAGAATATGGGATCGAGCCTCATAATCCTCTTGTGTTTATCGAACATGATTATGATGCCGTAAAAACTACTAATCATGCTGCTGTTGGAGATGAAACTGAGAATTATAGTGCTGATCCTCAGACCCCGGTAATAGAAAACCAACATATAAACCCTCCAGAAAAACCAGAACTTATGGCAAATGCTGATTCCGATGCACCAAAGAAGCCTGTTAGTGTTTTTTATTTCAAACCATTGCCTAAAACAACATAATGGGAGAAAAAAAGAAAAAGCAAAAAATTGACCTCTAGCATTCTTACAAGCACACCCACCAAAGAAATGTTAGAACAAAGGAAAAAGCAGAAGGAAGAACAGGAAGTTTTAAAAGAAACAGAGAAAAAAGGCTCGTGAAGCTAAAAAGGGAGTAAAAAAACTCAAATTGTTCCTTTAGGCCTAAATCTATAAAATCCAGGCCAAACATTTCAGTTGTATCAACTTCAAAGGACGGTATCAAAAGATGTCCTGCTTGTGGAGAGGAACCCTCCAACAGAAGAATGGATCCAATGCTGTAAATGCCAAGAGTGTTGGCATGAGGAATGTTCCAATTATAAAAATGTCATTTTTGATTGTGACTATTGTTAGGTACACAACTAAACACTTCAACATTAGTTACAATGCATTACGCTTACTTTGTAAGATATAAAAACACAGTTATCATTTGTTAAACCATGTAACACATTCAAAAGATAAAATATGCTCAACCTTTTTCAGCGTCGCCATCTTGCCCCAAGTCAAAAGTCATCTTGCCCCAGTACTGGGGCAAGATGACGATTTGTTAAGGCTATGAAAAAATAAAATAATCCTTAACTTCTTTTATTGGAAAAGATAAATGGTAATATATTTTAATACTACAAAGGACTACTCTAACAATTCATGTAAAATTGGTTTTACTACCCTTAAAAATAAATTAATAAACAACAAAAAACTGTTAACTTCGTCATCTTTCCCCAGTCTCCCCTATGTCCGATGAGTACGGGTGGGGTAGAGCTTCCCATCTAAACGCTCCTAGGTAGGTTTTCATTGGTTTTGCAACTCGTAGCTGAGCCTTGTTATGTAACAAAATCACTGTGTCGTATCTCTGCTCATAAAGTGGCCATTTTTCCTGTTGCACTCGGCTCAAATTCATTAGTCAAAATCACCGGTATTAATCTCATTCGGTTTGAGTACCTCATTATAAATTATGCCCTGATGATTCCACCACATGCAGAGGAAAAGCTTCGAATCATGGATTTTTAGTTTTGCGGGCGATGTTGATGCGAGACCAAGGATATCTTAAGGCATAAGCCAACTGGGCCATGGCCCAGAGCCTCATCTTGTTCTCGATTCAACCTTAATAAATGATGTATTTGAATTACTTCGACGCTCAAATTCAGTATTCTCCGAAAAGTTGGGAATATTGGACAGTATGTCAACTACTGGCTAAATGTTATGACCATCGTTCAGATACAGATCTAGGCCCACCACCTTACACCGTCTTTACTCATTCAGTCAAAAGGCGGCAGTCATTCAAGCACACTTATTTGTCTCGGGTTATTATTTGTACGAGTATTTGACAACGTAAGCTATGTGCTGTCTACTTTTAAGAATTATAGGCTGGGTTTAAGTTCTGTAGAGCTTACTTTTGAGTAGGACTCAGGGCCTTAAGAAGTCTTAAGATGTCCCTGTACAAGACCTGGCCCACTTTACGTTCTTCTACGTTTTGGATTATCGTACCGTCCCCACTTATTATCATCAGTTACGATACAGTGCAAAAAATGTTTCCTTTTCTGCCTTTAAAGCAATAGAATCACAGGTGAGAAAACGTTGTACGAAGGCTCTCGGCTTCAACTTGTACTGCACCAATGTCCTTGCTTTTCGTGTCATTTCTATGAAACTGTTGCACAAAGCATCTGACATAGACCTTGATCAAGCCATGCCTTCAATTCTTTGTTTTCAAACTTTTTGATGCGCCAAAGCGTTCTTTATCCTCAAGTTCAAAATCAATATTTTTGAAGCGTGGAAACTAGTCTCTTCATGTCGTTTCTGGTAGGGTATTGTGACCGTAATTCTCAACAAGAATCTTGTGTGCTTCAGTTGCAGATTTCTTTATAATAAAATAAAATAGTGTGATAAAATTCCCAGAATATAATTTATTTGTCGCAGAACTAGACATTTTTAAAACCACCACCGCCAAAAAAAAAAAAAAAAAAAAACGTTGTTTACACTATAACGAAGTAACATACAATCGAGGTTCAAGTTACATACAGTACCACCCTGCAGACGCGCCACCGTCTGAAATTATATGCACATAGAAGTCTTGGTATGTCCGATATTAAGAAACAGCGATAACTTTTTCGAGGTCCTAATTTTTATATATTAATTTATATAATTTTATCTGTTATAATTTTGAAGAACCATACAAATAATTGAGATACTTTTGTATATGATTAGAATTTCAGAAAAAAATAAATAGAATTCTGCATTTTAATTCATGTGTATAAAATTATTAATTCTATCAATTAGTTCCAATCACGAAAAAAAGGGGGATTATAAAAAATGAACTAGGTTCCAAAGACTCCATTTGGAATGGTTTATCAATTAACTGTGGCTGAAAACGATGAAATGCACCAAAAAAAGTGGCCAATTATAAATGCTAATTTTGTAAAATTACAGCATTAGGCAAAAGAGTCGCCAATGAAAACCAAGAAAAAAAATCGATTATTCAAAATCAAAAAAACTTCTCTTATTACATAGTTTTTTAAAACTGACGAGAAGAAATACAATTAATGTAATG
>BMAO01014681.1:0-26635 GCA_019973975.1 Trichonephila clavata | reverse complement strand
TAACTACTTTGTAAAATAAAAGGCAGTTCAAGCAGTAAAATGAATTTTTCAAACACAATACAAGAAATATTATTATGCTCCAGTCATTCTCATTGAAATACCTTTTCAAATTTTCTTTTTTTGCATTTAATAATATCTGAAACTGGATACAGGTGCCTGAAGAATAATTACTGATTTCTGATAATCCTATCCATACTAATAGTACTAATACTCTCATCTACAAATTAATCAAAAAATTAATTTAATTTGTAGATAATTAATAATTATGCTTCTAAATTTCACTTTTAAAATTACTTGATAAAATAAATTAAATCTATAATAAATTTACAAAATACTTAAGTTTCCAATATTAAAAAAAATGTGATGCACAATAAACACACAAAAAAAAAAAACTTCTCATGTAATGTTAATGGAAATTTCAAATGGTTGGATTATCATGGATATTTCAATCTAAATTTTTAATAACATTAATTTTTAAAAATAAACTGAAAAAAAAATAATAAAATGTAAAAATATGTGCATCACAAATCTAATATCTGAATGCAATAAATAAATTTTTGTATTTCTCATAAATACAATTGATTTCATTTCTCAGTAACTCACAAGAAGAAACAGATCAAATTTAACAAAAATAATACTGGCATAAAATTAATGTAAAATACATTTTCTTCAGGAAAAAAGAAAATATGTCTTTTTAAAAATAAGACTGTAATCTAGAAATCTAAGAAATTTTTTAAAATTGAAAAGGCACATTCAGATATTAAAGAAAACTAATCTGGCATGCTACTTTACAGTATATTTAATGATTTAATTTAATACTACGTTCATTAATATAAATACCCCAAGAAAAGATTTATAATTATTAAAGAAAATTAATGAATGAATCTTTTTAATTATTTTTTTTTTATTTTCCCCTCACAAAAAAAAAAATTACATGAATACTTTTATTAAGATAAACCTTGCTGAATAGAAGAAACATAATTTTAACATTTAATAAATTCTTTAAATACACCACATATGTGTGTATATTTGAGCCTAGGTAAAATCCACAACCGGCTAGCATAAGAGCAGGGGGGAGGGGCTGAATTACCTTTATATAAAAGAATTGATTTTTTTTTTAAAAAAAAATGTATTAGTGAATTGATAGGCAATGCCAATGGATATTTTGACAGAAGAAACAAAAACTCTATGAGTAAAAAGTAAGTGCATTGGTTTGATTTCTCCTTATGAAGAGTAAAGGAGGAATGTCTTAGGTGAGAATATATACACTTGTTGTGTGTATATGTATACATTGCAAAGGTCTAGAATTCAGAATATAATTTGCTTATCTTATTTTTTATGCAAGAAGTTCTGATTCCAAGTTGAAAAATCTGTCATTTCCAACACTATGCAATTTTGTGATCAGAGCTTGTCTTCTTTGCTAAAATTAAATAAATATTGTCTATAGTATAGTCAAAGTATATTGCACTAATTTTTTTTAAAGAAATTAAAGAGAATAAATAAATAACCACATAATAAAGACTTATTACACTCATTCCTCAGGCGGCTTAAATATTTTAGGTAGAAAATCTGTAGAAAATCAATTCTATAAATTTAAGTTACCACACAAATATACACTACAAAGAAAAAAACATGCAACAACCCACATACATACTTAAAAATATTGCAGCTGGACAAATGTGTTTTAATAGGCCTTGAGTTTTTCTATTTCACCAGAATGTGGTATTCCCCTCTCCCTTTCTCATGAATACAAATAAAGGTAATAAAATCTTTCTACAAGAAAAATTACTGAGTTAATCTAAAGAAACAATTCAGTGGTAACAGTCCAATAAATTGAAATTCTGTTTTCAATGATATTCTTAGAATACTTTAAATTGTAATTCTTAACAGTTTTGATTGTTAACAAATCTCAAAAATGTATGTTTATATAAAAATATATTCAAATGAAAAGGGGAACAGAATTATAAAACAGAAGTACAACAGAGTATGGAAGTTTGAATGAAAATCAATGACTTAGAGAAAAAATTGATATACATTAAACTTAAAACCGCCTAAAACCCACAAGTAAATTTAGAAATTCTTAAAAAATGTAGTATGGATCAGAAGTTTAAGCATTGGCTATTTAATTACGACCAAATTTATGATTTTATGTAAGATAATCCTGGTACACACATAAATATTCTCAAAAAACAGCTATCTTCAGAAAATTAACTGATTAATTGATAGTCAGATAATTCCAATACTCTTATGGCAAAAATATTATAAGTACATTTATTTATTTAGTTAATGAATTAGATGACAATGATTAGCATATTCATATATTAGAATAATCTTTTGAATAAAATTCATGGCTTTTAAAGGACTAAATATTGTTAATAAGGAAAGAATTCAAATCACTAAAATTTCCAATACTTCAATTCTCCAGTGTAGCAAATTTGGAATAATTTTTTTTTATTTCCACTGAATTTATTACAATAGGAATTGTAACACCCCTAGTGAGATTTATAAAAACAACCTTACATTATTACAAACATAATCATACTGTCAGTATATGGTTCAACACAATCATAAAATACTGTTATTTCTAATATTAATTTTAAAAAAACTTGAACTTTGAATATCTTAGATGCATTCACTAGATCAACTAAAACAAAAGAAAATTCTGAAGTAAATATTCCACCGTATAGTATAGGTGTAAAAGCCAATACCTCATTCACCACAGAACATAATATATTGGAATACTTGCATATGCAAGATATATGCTCTTTTCAGTCATAAATTTACAAATCACACAGGATTCTAACTGGACATTTCAATGCAAAGTAAGTGACAGTCTTTGTTAACTTCTTTATGTGCGAGGGAAAAAACATCCAATTTCAGAAAAAAATTATGCATTGAAATTCCTAACATTTCTGGATTGGCATCTCTGTGAATTGAACTCCAAGAAGTGTTGGCATATTCTTAAATACATACATGGAAATAGCGAAATTACACATGGACATTTGAATTTATACAGTTTATCTTTTACTATTATTTTTTATAGGTATTTTTTCCCTGCCAAAAGAGTATTTGCTTCAATCAAAAGTAACACAGCTGATAAGGGAGAACACGCTGAAATTTCTTTAGAGATATGCTCAACAATAGAAAGTGCAAATATATATATCCTATGAAGCTGTGCTTCCTTCATATTTTTAGAGATTGGAATTTTCTTACATAAATATATTTATTTGTTCCTTACAAAGTTATTCTTTAAGAACAGAACAGTACTCATAAGCTGTAAAATTGGTAAATATTTTTTGTCAACTCAAAAAGTTCACAACTTTTCATTGGGATGCAGAAAATCAAAAAGTTATTTTTTATACCAATACATACACACAAATACAAAATCCATAAAATGGTGTGTTTTAATACATCCAACTTTTAATTTTAGCAATCTTATACTTAATACAGAGAACAAATACACTGATACATTCATTTTTGATACAAGTAAGTATATCAAAAATATTATACACGAGAAAAATAAGTGTATTCTTCTCTTTAGAAACATAAGTATTCTAAATGAAACAATTTATGATTAAACTAAAAGTTTTCTTAAAATATAGCACTTTAGTTTTCAAACTCAAAGAAGAACTTAAGTGTTTGTGACAGTATTCAAAAGAATAAAAGTTACATTTCCATAAAGCATATAATTTTTCAAGATTTCCTTATTATTCAATGCTCCCCTGCAAGAAACTAAAAAAAAAAAAAATGAAAGTCAGACAAAAATTTTGCATAGTTAATTTTAGGAAAAGTATTATTTAATATTGTTTTATAAAGCAGTTTAATTTATATTAGCCTTTTTAAAGTGCATAACACGACATAAACAACTAATAATAAACATTGTAAGAGATTGAAAAACAGTGCATTTTTAAAAGAGGGGGAGGGGAGACAAACTGAACTATCAATGGAATAAGCAGGTTTTACCTTCCTCAATTATACTGTGTTGTGAACTTAAACTTTTGTAAATACGGCCTTCATTCTATATAGTTCTTTATCGTAGAAGATATTTCTCATATGATATGAATGTTACAAAAACAAGTAAAACGACATACCTTTAAACCCCAAAATATTGCCTTCTCCTTTTGGTCAAAAATAAGCAGAGAATGCTTCTAATCCTCATTGCGTTACATTAGATGCTGAAATGAAAAAATATAGTTATTATTTTCCCACATACAAATAATTCTAATGAATATTATGGAACTTAAAAATTTCTCAGTTTCTTTACCATCAAACAACAATTTCAATAATACCCTTGCAAATTTAGTTGATTATTCACAAGTTGTGTATTAATGCTTTAAAAGTCTTGCTTGTCAGAAAAATAGTTTAAAAGTCTTTGGTGGTTATAGATTTATATTAATTTAACTGAAAGAGTACATTGAAATCTTTTTCTTGTTTAGAAAGGGTTAATGGCATCCCTAAAAGATTTGCTAACAATAAATATTGTAAAAGGGGAACAGAGCCATTTTTATTTACTTTCAACAAACCCTCACAATTAGATCATATCTCATTACACAGCAATAATTTTATTCATAAATGTGTTATTACATAAGCTTTTCCATATATCTGATTTTACAAAACCACATTTAATTCCTTTTTACTAAAAACAGGTGCATAGCTTTTGCAGAATCATTTTTGGCAAATATTCAATTCTGCCTTTAAGAGAGAGAGAAAAAATTATACAAAACACGGAGCAGTAGGGGAAAAAATCCTTTAATTTGCTGGATTTATTACATTTCTTTCTCTTTATTTTCACAATTTGACTTTAACATATTGCTGTGATAGAACTGCAACTGAAATCAATTTTTCAGAGCAAAATTTGGGGAAAAGTTCTGCCATTTTAATGCTTTTCACATTTGAGAAATGCTACTTTAACTACACATTCTTTACAATTTTAGTAAAAAATTACAAAGTCTGTCTATTTATTTCTTTATTATTTTAAAACATATGAGCAATGAAAATTATGGATTTCCTTTTCATTATCCTACAAGTATAAACAGTTTTAGATTTTATGCCTTCTTAGTAGAAATTGTCCCTTTTTTATCTGCATATGCTGCACTCCATTTCAAACAGTATATACGGTATGCAAGTATTAATGAAAAGTTACTTTTTAAATTATTTGGATGATTTAGGTCACGAGTTAATATTCTATTTCTTGGTAAGAAGAAAATGATTTTAAAAATGAATCATTAACTTTAATTTTTGAAATTTCCCTAATAAACCATTTGATTGAATCTTAAGTCTTGATAGTTTAAATAATGCATCAATAACAAGGCCAGCCAAAAATTGAATATCACTATCACTTTTTATAACAAAGACTAAATTCCCTATTGTGTGAATATCACTTTATTACTTTAATACAAAATAAAATACTATTGCACCAGTTATTGTAGCTGAATAGACATACTCAGTATAACTCTTATCTGTCATTTTTTGGGCAAACACCTTTTAAATGCATCAATTAATTCATTTATATTAACATCAGAAATTTAAAGAAATATATCAATGATGAATTACTTATATGAATGCATATCATGCAACAATTTACCATTTTTACCAAGAGTACAATTTGTCAGGCTTCATCTTTGAAAACTATATCAGTCCCATTAAAATCCAATAAAGACTAACCTACCAACAATCGCAACCAAAAAGGTGCGTGACAGAGTGGTGATTAAAATAGCCTTCATTTTAGAATAGCAGAGTTTAAGGATCCTGTAACAAGAAACATATTGTACCAAAACAGTATAACTTTTTTGTACATTTTGTAAATACAGAGGAACTTTAATGTATAAAAGCTATGTGTATTATGAGTTACTCAAATTAAAAACATAGTATGTACTCTAAAGAATATTAACCTCTTTAATGATTATTTATGTCAGCTGTATTTTGAATTTTTCATAAATGACGTGGTTTTGTCATTTGTAACTAAGCCATTTGAAATGCTTCATTTTATATCACACGTTCAAATGGTCATACATAAAAGAGATGCCACCTGCAGTGAACTTAAATAAAACATGATACAAGGGACTTTGCACTTGATAGAATCCAGACTCAACTCTATATTCTGAATAAAAAGCAAACCTTTGTACCATCAAGTTACATGGTACAAAGTTATCATTAAAAGGTTTTCTGTTCAATCCACTTCTATGATGCAAAAATTCTGAATGCAACCACTCAGAATTTTTTCAAAATCATAGGCTAATTTTTTATTTTTATTCTAGAGAACAGCATGAAGTTCGGATGAAAATACAGAATGTACTCGCTGCAAAAAGACATCAAATATTGCTTTTACAAGGATGTAATCTTATCAATTTCAACTTTATGAATTGATAAAACACATTTACTCAAAAAACTTATTATATCTCATATAACTCCTGTTTGAAATTTTAAAAAATCATTTAAGGAAATTCATAGAATTTTTACCATTTCCACCCTCGAGCCCTTTTTACTTCATGAAGTTTGTATAGTTAAAATAGTTCAACTATCCAAATTAAGTGGTAAAAACATTATATATATTTAAATAAGTTTTCTGTGCAAGAAAAAAACCCTACAAAATGTGCAGACTATCGTGAAAGTATTCAATATCACTAAAATAGGAAATGTTAAGATTTGCACATGTTTGCTCTTGCAAAAATTCCAGGAAAAATACGACAAAAACAGAAAACAAGTCTTCTCCATAGAAACAAAGGCCAGCGATTTTAATAAAAACAGAATCTCATGAGAGATGACAAAAACTATAAGATTAAAATTCACTGTGATTCGAGAAAAAAATTTTTCTGCTAATTAGCTAATATTAACACAAGAGCAATGACAATGGAAAAATACAAAAATGCTGTGTACAAAATTATCATAATTTATTCATACTTAAAACATTTTTTTGAAAATAGATGTGAAAAAAAACTATCATTTTTAGTTAATAATCTAAAAGTAGAAATAGAATAAAAAAGCAATAATAATAAATTTACACTTTGAATTGTTTTGAAAAAGAATGATGAATATACCCATTACTTACACATCATAGCGCTTTTTAAAATTTCAATTAGATCAAAAGTTATTGCAATAAAAAAATTTCACATTTTTTGGATATTTGGCAGGGGAGACGTCATGAACAGGGAAACAATTTCTAACTCCTATTCAAACCAAACTCGATTTTCTTATTTAAAATCCGACGCTGATCACGAATACATGTAGCGCTTTTCAAAATTTCAATTGGATTAAAAGTTATTGCAATAAAAAAATTTCACATTTTTTGGATATTTGGCAGGGGAGACGTCATGAACAGGGACAAAATTTCTAACTCCTATTCCAACCAAACTCAATTTTCTTATGTAAACTCCGACGCTGATCACGAATACATGTAGCGCTTTTCAAAATTTCAATTAGATCAAAAGTTATTGCAATAAAAAATTTCACATTTTTTGGATATTTGGCAGGGGAGACGTCATGAACAGGGACAAAATTTCTAACTCCTATTCCAACCAAACTTAATTTTCTTATGTAAAATCCGACTCTGATCTCGAATACATGTAGCGCTTTTCAAAATTTCAATTAGATCAAAAGTTATTCCAATAATAAATGTGCACATTTTTTGGATATTTAACAGGGGAGACGTCATGAGCAGGGAAACATTTTCTAACTCCTATTCAAACCAAACTCAATTTTCTTATTTAAAATCCGACGCTGATCACGAATACATGTAGCGCTTTTCAAAACTTCAATTGGATCAAAAGTTATTGCAATAAAAAAATTTCACATTTTTTGGATATTTGGCAGGGGAGACGTCATGAACAGGGAAAAAATTTCTAACTCCTATTCCAACCAAACTCAATTTTCTTATGTAAAATCCGACTCTGATCACGAATACATGTAGCACTTTTCAAAATTTGAAATAGATCAAAAGTTATTGCAATAAAATATTTAACATTTTTTGGATATTTGGCAGGTTAGACGTCATGAACAGGGAAAAAATTTCTAACTCCTATTCAAACCAAACTCAATTTTCTTATTTAAAATCCGACGCTGATCACGAATACATGTAGCGCTTTTCAAAATTTCAATTGATTAAAAGTTATTGCAATAAAAAATTTCACATTTTTTGGATATTTGGCAGGGGAGACGTCATGAACAGGGACAAAATTTCTAACTCCTATTCCAACCAAACTCAATTTTCTTATGTAAACTCCGACGCTGATCACGAATACATGTAGCGCTTTTCAAAATTTCAATTAGATCAAAAGTTATTGCAATAAAAATTTCACATTTTTTGGATATTTGGCAGGGGAGACGTCATGAACAGGGACAAAATTTCTAACTCCTATTCCAACCAAACTTAATTTTCTTATGTAAAATCCGACTCTGATCTCGAATACATGTAGCGCTTTTCAAAATTTCAATTAGATCAAAAGTTATTGCAATAAAAATTTCACATTTTTTGGATATTTGCAGGGGAGACGTCATGAACAGGGAAAAATTTCTAACTCCTATTCAACCAAACTCAATTTTCTTATTTAAAATCCGACGCTGATCACGAATACATGTAGCGCTTTTCAAAATTTCAATTAGATCAAAAGTTATTGCAATAAAAAATTTTCACATTTTTTGGATATTTGGCAGGGGAGACGTCATGAACAGGGAAAAAATTTCTAACTCCTATTCCAACCAAACTTAATTTTCTTATGTAAATCCGACTCTGATCACGAATACATGTAGCGCTTTTCAAAATTTCAATTAGATCAAAAGTTATTGCAATAAAAAATTTCACATTTTTTGGATATTTGGCAGGGGAGACGTCATGAACAGGGAAAAAATTTCTAACTCCTATTCAACCAAACTCAATTTTCTTATGTAAAATCCGACGCTGATCACGAATACATGTAGCGCTTTTCAAAATTTCAATTGGATCAAAAGTTATTGCAATAAAAAATTTCACATTTTTTGGATATTTGGCAGGGAGACGTCATGAACAGGGAAAAAATTTCTAACTCCTATTCAACCAAACTCAATTTTCTTATGTAAAATCCGACGCTGATCACGAATACATGTAGCGCTTTTCAAAATTTCAATTAGATCAAAAGTTATTGCAATAAAAAATTTCACATTTTTTGGATATTTGGCAGGGGAGACGTCATGAACAGGGAAAAAATTTCTAACTCCTATTCCAACCAAACTCAATTTTCTTATGTAAAATCCGACGCTGATCACGAATACATGTAGCGCTTTTTCAAAATTTCAATTAGATCAAAAGTTATTGCAATAAAAAATTTCACATTTTTTGGATATTTGGCAGGGGAGACGTCATGAACAGGGAAAAAATTTCTAACTCCTATTCCAACCAAACTCAATTTTCTTATGTAAAATCCGACGCTGATCACGAATACATGTAGCGCTTTTCAAAATTTCAATTAGATCAAAAGTTATTGCAATAAAAAATTTCACATTTTTTGGATATTTGGCAGGGGAGACGTCATGAACAGGGAAACAATTTCTAACTCCTATTCCAACCAAACTCAATTTTCTTATGTAAAATCCGACGCTGATCACGAATACATGTAGCGCTTTTCAAAATTTCAATTGGATCAAAAGTTATTGCAATAAAAAATTTCACATTTTTTGGATATTTGGCAGGGAGACGTCATGAACAGGGAAAAAATTTCTAACTCCTATTCCAACCAAACTCAATTTTCTTATGTAAAATCCGACGCTGATCACGAATACATGTAGCGCTTTTCAAAATTTCAATTAGATCAAAAGTTATTGCAATAAAAAATTTCACATTTTTTGGATATTTGGCAGGGGAGACGTCATGAACAGGGAAAAAATTTCTAACTCCTATTCCAACCAAACTCAATTTTCTTATGTAAAATCCGACGCTGATCACGAATACATGTAGCGCTTTTTAAAATTTCAATTAGATCAAAAGTTATTGCAATAAAAAATTTCACATTTTTTGGATATTTGGCAGGGGAGACGTCATGAACAGGGAAAAATTTCTAACTCCTATTCAAACCAAACTCAATTTTCTTATTTAAAATCCGACGCTGATCACGAATACATGTAGCGCTTTTCAAAATTTCAATTAGATCAAAAGTTATTGCAATAAAAAATTTCACATTTTTTGGATATTTGGCAGGGGAGACGTCATGAACAGGGAAAAAATTTCTAACTCCTATTCCAACCAAACTCAATTTTCTTATGTAAAATCCGACGCTGATCACGAATACATGTAGCGCTTTTCAAAATTTCAATTAGATCAAAAGTTATTGCAATAAAAAATTTCACATTTTTTGGATATTTGGCAGGGGAGACGTCATGAACAGGGAAAAAATTTCTAACTCCTATTCCAACCAAACTTAATTTTCTTATGTAAAATCCGACTCTGATCACGAATACATGTAGCGCTTTTCAAAATTTCAATTAGATCAAAAGTTATTGCAATAAAAAATTTAACATTTTTTGGATATTTGGCAGGGGAGACGTCATGAACAGGGAAAAAATTTCTAACTCCTATTCCAACCAAACTCAATTTTCTTATGTAAAATCCGACGCTGATCACGAATACATGTAGCGCTTTTCAAAATTTCAATTAGATCAAAAGTTATTGCAATAAAAAATTTCACATTTTTTGGATATTTGGCAGGGGAGACGTCATGAACAGGGAAAAAATTTCTAACTCCTATTCCAACCAAACTCAATTTTCTTATGTAAAATCCGACGCTGATCACGAATACATGTAGCGCTTTTCAAAATTTCAATTAGATCAAAAGTTATTGCAATAAAAAATTTCACATTTTTTGGATATTTGGCAGGGGAGACGTCATGAACAGGGAAAAATTTCTAACTCCTATTCCAACCAAACTCAATTTTCTTATGTAAAATCCGACGCTGATCACGAATACATGTAGCGCTTTTCAAAATTTCAATTAGATCAAAAGTTATTGCAATAAAAAATTTCACATTTTTTGGATATTTGGCAGGGGAGACGTCATGAACAGGGAAAAAATTTCTAACTCCTATTCCAACCAAACTCAATTTTCTTATGTAAAATCCGACGCTGATCACGAATACATGTAGCGCTTTTCAAAATTTCAATTAGATCAAAAGTTATTGCAATAAAAAATTTCACATTTTTTGGATATTTGGCAGGGGAGACGTCATGAACAGGGAAAAAATTTCTAACTCCTATTCCAACCAAACTCAATTTTCTTATGTAAAATCCGACGCTGATCACGAATACATGTAGCGCTTTTCAAAATTTCAATTAGATCAAAAGTTATTGCAATAAAAAATTTCACATTTTTTGGATATTTGGCAGGGGAGACGTCATGAACAGGGAAAAAATTTCTAACTCCTATTCCAACCAAACTCAATTTTCTTATGTAAAATCCGACTCTGATCACGAATACATGTAGCGCTTTTCAAAATTTCAATTAGATCAAAAGTTATTGCAATAAAAAATTTCACATTTTTTGGATATTTGGCAGGGGAGACGTCATGAACAGGGAAAAATTTCTAACTCCTATTCCAACCAAACTCAATTTTCTTATGTAAAATCCGACGCTGATCACGAATACATGTAGCGCTTTTCAAAATTTCAATTAGATCAAAAGTTATTGCAATAAAAAAATTTCACATTTTTTGGATATTTGGCAGGGGAGACGTCATGAACAGGGAAAAAATTTCTAACTCCTATTCCAACCAAACTCAATTTTCTTATGTAAAATCCGACTCTGATCACGAATACATGTAGCGCTTTTCAAAATTTCAATTAGATCAAAAGTTATTGCAATAAAAAATTTCACATTTTTTGGATATTTGGCAGGGGAGACGTCATGAACAGGGAAAAAATTTCTAACTCCTATTCCAACCAAACTCAATTTTCTTATGTAAAATCCGACTCTGATCACGAATACATGTAGCGCTTTTCAAAATTTCAATTAGATCAAAAGTTATTGCAATAAAAAATTTCACATTTTTTGGATATTTGGCAGGGGAGACGTCATGAACAGGGAAAAAATTTCTAACTCCTATTCCAACCAAACTCAATTTTCTTATGTAAAATCCGACGCTGATCACGAATACATGTAGCGCTTTTCAAAATTTCAATTAGATCAAAAGTTATTGCAATAAAAAATTTCACATTTTTTGGATATTTGGCAGGGAGACGTCATGAACAGGGAAAAAATTTCTAACTCCTATTCCAACCAAACTCAATTTTCTTATGTAAAATCCGACGCTGATCACGAATACATGTAGCGCTTTTTCAAAATTTCAATTAGATCAAAAGTTATTGCAATAAAAAATTTCACATTTTTTGGATATTTGGCAGGGGAGACGTCATGAACAGGGAAAAAATTTCTAACTCCTATTCCAACCAAACTCAATTTTCTTATGTAAAATCCGACGCTGATCACGAATACATGTAGCGCTTTTCAAAATTTCAATTAGATCAAAAGTTATTGCAATAAAAAATTTCACATTTTTTGGATATTTGGCAGGGGAGACGTCATGAACAGGGAAAAATTTCTAACTCCTATTCCAACCAAACTCAATTTTCTTATGTAAAATCCGACGCTGATCACGAATACATGTAGCGCTTTTCAAAATTTCAATTAGATCAAAAGTTATTGCAATAAAAAATTTCACATTTTTTGGATATTTGGCAGGGGAGACGTCATGAACAGGGAAAAAATTTCTAACTCCTATTCCAACCAAACTTAATTTTCTTATGTAAAATCCGACTCTGATCACGAATACATGTAGCGCTTTTTCAAAATTTCAATTAGATCAAAAGTTATTGCAATAAAAAATTTCACATTTTTTGGATATTTGGCAGGGGAGACGTCATGAACAGGGAAAAAATTTCTAACTCCTATTCAACCAAACTCAATTTTCTTATGTAAAATCCGACGCTGATCACGAATACATGTAGCGCTTTTCAAAATTTCAATTAGATCAAAAGTTATTGCAATAAAAAATTTCACATTTTTTGGATATTTGGCAGGGGAGACGTCATGAACAGGGAAAAATTTCTAACTCCTATTCCAACCAAACTCAATTTTCTTATGTAAAATCCGACGCTGATCACGAATACATGTAGCGCTTTTCAAAATTTCAATTAGATCAAAAGTTATTGCAATAAAAAATTTCACATTTTTTGGATATTTGGCAGGGGAGACGTCATGAACAGGGAAAAAATTTCTAACTCCTATTCCAACCAAACTTAATTTTCTTATGTAAAATCCGACTCTGATCACGAATACATGTAGCGCTTTTCAAAATTTCAATTAGATCAAAAGTTATTGCAATAAAAAATTTCACATTTTTTGGATATTTGGCAGGGAGACGTCATGAACAGGGAAAAAATTTCTAACTCCTATTCAAACCAAACTCAATTTTCTTATGTAAAATCCGACGCTGATCACGAATACATGTAGCGCTTTTCAAAATTTCAATTAGATCAAAAGTTATTGCAATAAAAAAATTTCACATTTTTTGGATATTTGGCAGGGGAGACGTCATGAACAGGGAAAAAATTTCTAACTCCTATTCCAACCAAACTCAATTTTCTTATGTAAAATCCGACGCTGATCACGAATACATGTAGCGCTTTTTCAAAATTTCAATTAGATCAAAAGTTATTGCAATAAAAAATTTCACATTTTTTGGATATTTGGCAGGGGAGACGTCATGAACAGGGAAAAAATTTCTAACTCCTATTCCAACCAAACTCAATTTTCTTATGTAAAATCCGACGCTGATCACGAATACATGTAGCGCTTTTCAAAATTTCAATTAGATCAAAAGTTATTGCAATAAAAAATTTCACATTTTTTGGATATTTGGCAGGGGAGACGTCATGAACAGGGAAAAAATTTCTAACTCCTATTCCAACCAAACTCAATTTTCTTATGTAAAATCCGACGCTGATCACGAATACATGTAGCGCTTTTCAAAATTTCAATTAGATCAAAAGTTATTGCAATAAAAAATTTCACATTTTTTGGATATTTGGCAGGGGAGACGTCATGAACAGGGAAAAAATTTCTAACTCCTATTCCAACCAAACTCAATTTTCTTATGTAAAATCCGACGCTGATCACGAATACATGTAGCGCTTTTCAAAATTTCAATTAGATCAAAAGTTATTGCAATAAAAAAATTTCACATTTTTTGGATATTTGGCAGGGGAGACGTCATGAACAGGGAAAAATTTCTAACTCCTATTCCAACCAAACTCAATTTTCTTATGTAAAATCCGACGCTGATCACGAATACATGTAGCGCTTTTCAAAATTTCAATTAGATCAAAAGTTATTGCAATAAAAAAATTTCACATTTTTTGGATATTTGGCAGGGAGACGTCATGAACAGGGAAAAAATTTCTAACTCCTATTCCAACCAAACTCAATTTTCTTATGTAAAATCCGACTCTGATCACGAATACATGTAGCGCTTTTCAAAATTTCAATTAGATCAAAAGTTATTGCAATAAAAAATTTCACATTTTTTGGATATTTGGCAGGGGAGACGTCATGAACAGGGAAAAAATTTCTAACTCCTATTCCAACCAAACTCAATTTTCTTATTTAAAATCCGACGCTGATCACGAATACATGTAGCGCTTTTCAAAATTTCAATTAGATCAAAAGTTATTGCAATAAAAAATTTCACATTTTTTGGATATTTGGCAGGGGAGACGTCATGAACAGGGAAAAAATTTCTAACTCCTATTCCAACCAAACTCAATTTTCTTATGTAAAATCCGACTCTGATCACGAATACATGTAGCGCTTTTCAAAATTTCAATTAGATCAAAAGTTATTGCAATAAAAAATTTCACATTTTTTGGATATTTGGCAGGGGAGACGTCATGAACAGGGAAAAATTTCTAACTCCTATTCAACCAAACTCAATTTTCTTATGTAAAATCCGACGCTGATCACGAATACATGTAGCGCTTTTCAAAATTTCAATTAGATCAAAAGTTATTGCAATAAAAATTTCACATTTTTTGGATATTTGGCAGGGGAGACGTCATGAACAGGGAAAAATTTCTAACTCCTATTCCAACCAAACTCAATTTTCTTATGTAAAATCCGACGCTGATCACGAATACATGTAGCGCTTTTCAAAATTTCAATTAGATCAAAAGTTATTGCAATAAAAAATTTCACATTTTTTGGATATTTGGCAGGGGAGACGTCATGAACAGGGAAAAATTTCTAACTCCTATTCCAACCAAACTTAATTTTCTTATGTAAAATCCGACTCTGATCTCGAATACATGTAGCGCTTTTCAAAATTTCAATTAGATCAAAAGTTATTGCAATAAAAAATTTCACATTTTTTGGATATTTGGCAGGGAGACGTCATGAACAGGGAAAAATTTCTAACTCCTATTCCAAACCAAACTCAATTTTCTTATGTAAAATCCGACGCTGATCACGAATACATGTAGCGCTTTTCAAAATTTCAATTAGATCAAAAGTTATTGCAATAAAAAATTTCACATTTTTTGGATATTTGGCAGGGGAGACGTCATGAACAGGGAAAAAATTTCTAACTCCTATTCAACCAAACTTAATTTTCTTATGTAAAATCCGACTCTGATCACGAATACATGTAGCGCTTTTCAAAATTTCAATTAGATCAAAAGTTATTGCAATAAAAAATTTCACATTTTTTGGATATTTGGCAGGGAGACGTCATGAACAGGGAAAAAATTTCTAACTCCTATTCCAACCAAACTCAATTTTCTTATGTAAAATCCGACTCTGATCACGAATACATGTAGCGCTTTTTCAAAATTTCAATTAGATCAAAAGTTATTGCAATAAAAAAATTTCACATTTTTTGGATATTTGGCAGGGGAGACGTCATGAACAGGGAAAAAATTTCTAACTCCTATTCCAACCAAACTCAATTTTCTTATGTAAAATCCGACGCTGATCACGAATACATGTAGCGCTTTTCAAAATTTCAATTAGATCAAAAGTTATTGCAATAAAAAATTTCACATTTTTTGGATATTTGGCAGGGGAGACGTCATGAACAGGGAAAAAATTTCTAACTCCTATTCCAACCAAACTCAATTTCTTATGTAAAATCCGACGCTGATCACGAATACATGTAGCGCTTTTCAAAATTTCAATTAGATCAAAAGTTATTGCCAAAAAAAAATTTCACATTTTTTGGATATTTGGCAGGGAGACGTCATGAACAGGGAAAAATTTCTAACTCCTATTCAAACCAAACTCAATTTTCTTATTTAAAATCCGACGCTGATCACGAATACATGTAGCGCTTTTCAAAATTTAATTAGATCAAAAGTTATTGCAATAAAAAAATTTCACATTTTTTGGATATTTGCAGGGGAGACGTCATGAACAGGGAAAAAATTTCTAACTCCTATTCCAACCAAACTTAATTTTCTTATGTAAAATCCGACTCTGATCACGAATACATGTAGCGCTTTTCAAAATTTCAATTAGATCAAAAGTTATTGCAATAAAAAAATTTCACATTTTTTGATATTTGGCAGGGGAGACGTCATGAACAGGGAAAAAATTTCTAACTCCTATTCAAACCAAACTCAATTTTCTTATGTAAAATCGACGCTGATCACGAATACATGTAGCGCTTTTCAAAATTTCAATTGGATCAAAAGTTATTGCAATAAAAAATTTTCACATTTTTTGGATATTTGGCAGGGGAGACGTCATGAACAGGGAAAAAAATTTCTAACTCCTATTCCAACCAAAACTCAATTTTCTTATGTAAAATCCGACGCTGATCACGAATACATGTAGCGCTTTTTCAAAATTTCAATTAGATCAAAAATTATTGCAATAAAAAATTTCACATTTTTTGGATATTTGGCAGGGAGACGTCATGAACAGGGGAAAAAATTTCTAACTCCTATTCCAACCAAACTTAATTTTCTTATGTAAAATCCGACTCTGATCTCGAATACATGTAGCGCTTTTTCAAAATTTCAATTAGATCAAAAGTTATTGCAATAAAAAATTTTCACATTTTTTGGATATTTTGGACAGGGGAGACGTCATGAACAGGGAAAAATTTTCTAACTCCTATTCAAAACCAAACTCAATTTTCTTATGTAAAATCGACGCTGATCACGAATACATGTAGCGCTTTTCAAAAATTTGAAATAGATCAAAAGTTATTGCAATAAAAAAAATTTCAACATTTTTTGGATATTTGGCATGGGAGACGTCATGAACAGGGAAAAATTTCTAACTCCTATTCCAACCAAACTCAATTTTCTTATGTAAAATCCGACGCTGATCACGAATACATGTAGCGCTTTTCAAAATTTCAATTAGATCAAAAGTTATTGCAATAAAAAATTTCACATTTTTTGGATATTTGGCAGGGGAGACGTCATGAACAGGGAAAAATTTCTAACTCCTATTCCAACCAAACTCAATTTTCTTATGTAAAATCCGACGCTGATCACGAATACATGTAGCGCTTTTCAAAATTTCAATTAGATCAAAAGTTATTGCAATAAAAAATTTCACATTTTTTGGATATTTGGCAGGGGAGACGTCATGAACAGGGAAAAATTTCTAACTCCTATTCCAACCAAACTCAATTTTCTTATGTAAAATCCGACGCTGATCACGAATACATGTAGCGCTTTTCAAAATTTCAATTAGATCAAAAGTTATTGCAATAAAAAATTTCACATTTTTTGGATATTTGGCAGGGGAGACGTCATGAACAGGGAAAAATTTCTAACTCCTATTCCAACAAACTCAATTTTCTTATGTAAAATCCGACGCTGATCACGAATACATGTAGCGCTTTTCAAAATTTCAATTAGATCAAAAGTTATTGCAATAAAAAATTTCACATTTTTTGGATATTTGGCAGGGGAGACGTCATGAACAGGGAAAAATTTCTAACTCCTATTCCAACCAAACTCAATTTTCTTATGTAAAATCCGACGCTGATCACGAATACATGTAGCGCTTTTCAAAATTTCAATTAGATCAAAAGTTATTGCAATAAAAAATTTCACATTTTTTGGATATTTGGCAGGGGAGACGTCATGAACAGGGAAAAATTTCTAACTCCTATTCCAACCAAACTCAATTTTCTTATGTAAAATCCGACGCTGATCACGAATACATGTAGCGCTTTTCAAAATTTCAATTAGATCAAAAGTTATTGCAATAAAAAATTTCACATTTTTTGGATATTTGGCAGGGGAGACGTCATGAACAGGGAAAAATTTCTAACTCCTATTCCAACCAAACTCAATTTTCTTATGTAAAATCCGACGCTGATCACGAATACATGTAGCGCTTTTCAAAATTTCAATTAGATCAAAAGTTATTGCAATAAAAAATTTCACATTTTTTGGATATTTGGCAGGGGAGACGTCATGAACAGGGAAAAATTTCTAACTCCTATTCCAACCAAACTCAATTTTCTTATGTAAAATCCGACGCTGATCACGAATACATGTAGCGCTTTTCAAAATTTCAATTAGATCAAAAGTTATTGCAATAAAAAATTTCACATTTTTTGGATATTTGGCAGGGGAGACGTCATGAACAGGGAAAAATTTCTAACTCCTATTCCAACCAAACTCAATTTTCTTATGTAAAATCCGACGCTGATCACGAATACATGTAGCGCTTTTCAAAATTTCAATTAGATCAAAAGTTATTGCAATAAAAAATTTCACATTTTTTGGATATTTGGCAGGGGAGACGTCATGAACAGGGAAAAATTTCTAACTCCTATTCCAACCAAACTCAATTTTCTTATGTAAAATCCGACGCTGATCACGAATACATGTAGCGCTTTTCAAAATTTCAATTAGATCAAAAGTTATTGCAATAAAAAATTTCACATTTTTTGGATATTTGGCAGGGGAGACGTCATGAACAGGGAAAAATTTCTAACTCCTATTCCAACCAAACTCAATTTTCTTATGTAAAATCCGACGCTGATCACGAATACATGTAGCGCTTTTCAAAATTTCAATTAGATCAAAAGTTATTGCAATAAAAAATTTCACATTTTTTGGATATTTGGCAGGGGAGACGTCATGAACAGGGAAAAATTTCTAACTCCTATTCCAACCAAACTCAATTTTCTTATGTAAAATCCGACGCTGATCACGAATACATGTAGCGCTTTTCAAAATTTCAATTAGATCAAAAGTTATTGCAATAAAAAATTTCACATTTTTTGGATATTTGGCAGGGGAGACGTCATGAACAGGGAAAAATTTCTAACTCCTATTCCAACCAAACTCAATTTTCTTATGTAAAATCCGACGCTGATCACGAATACATGTAGCGCTTTTCAAAATTTCAATTAGATCAAAAGTTATTGCAATAAAAAATTTCACATTTTTTGGATATTTGGCAGGGGAGACGTCATGAACAGGGAAAAATTTCTAACTCCTATTCCAACCAAACTCAATTTTCTTATGTAAAATCCGACGCTGATCACGAATACATGTAGCGCTTTTCAAAATTTCAATTAGATCAAAAGTTATTGCAATAAAAAATTTCACATTTTTTGGATATTTGGCAGGGGAGACGTCATGAACAGGGAAAAATTTCTAACTCCTATTCCAACAAACTCAATTTTCTTATGTAAAATCCGACTCTGATCACGAATACATGTAGCGCTTTTCAAAATTTCAATTAGATCAAAAGTTATTGCAATAAAAATTTCACATTTTTTGGATATTTGGCAGGGGAGACGTCATGAACAGGGAAAAATTTCTAACTCCTATTCCAACCAAACTCAATTTTCTTATGTAAAATCCGACGCTGATCACGAATACATGTAGCGCTTTTCAAAATTTCAATTAGATCAAAAGTTATTGCAATAAAAAATTTCACATTTTTTGGATATTTGGCAGGGGAGACGTCATGAACAGGGAAAAATTTCTAACTCCTATTCAACCAAACTCAATTTTCTTATGTAAAATCCGACGCTGATCACGAATACATGTAGCGCTTTTCAAAATTTCAATTAGATCAAAAGTTATTGCAATAAAAAATTTCACATTTTTTGGATATTTGGCAGGGGAGACGTCATGAACAGGGAAAAATTTCTAACTCCTATTCCAACCAAACTCAATTTTCTTATGTAAAATCCGACGCTGATCACGAATACATGTAGCGCTTTTCAAAATTTCAATTAGATCAAAAGTTATTGCAATAAAAAATTTCACATTTTTTGGATATTTGGCAGGGGAGACGTCATGAACAGGGAAAAATTTCTAACTCCTATTCCAACCAAACTCAATTTTCTTATGTAAAATCCGACGCTGATCACGAATACATGTAGCGCTTTTCAAAATTTCAATTAGATCAAAAGTTATTGCAATAAAAAATTTCACATTTTTTGGATATTTGGCAGGGGAGACGTCATGAACAGGGAAAAATTTCTAACTCCTATTCAACCAAACTCAATTTTCTTATGTAAAATCCGACGCTGATCACGAATACATGTAGCGCTTTTCAAAATTTCAATTAGATCAAAAGTTATTGCAATAAAAATTTCACATTTTTTGGATATTTGGCAGGGGAGACGTCATGAACAGGGAAAAATTTCTAACTCCTATTCCAACCAAACTCAATTTTCTTATGTAAAATCCGACGCTGATCACGAATACATGTAGCGCTTTTCAAAATTTCAATTAGATCAAAAGTTATTGCAATAAAAATTTCACATTTTTTGGATATTTGGCAGGGGAGACGTCATGAACAGGGAAAAATTTCTAACTCCTATTCCAACCAAACTCAATTTTCTTATGTAAAATCCGACGCTGATCACGAATACATGTAGCGCTTTTCAAAATTTCAATTAGATCAAAAGTTATTGCAATAAAAAAATTTCACATTTTTTGGATATTTGGCAGGGGAGACGTCATGAACAGGGAAAAATTTCTAACTCCTATTCCAACCAAACTCAATTTTCTTATGTAAAATCCGACGCTGATCACGAATACATGTAGCGCTTTTCAAAATTTCAATTAGATCAAAAGTTATTGCAATAAAAAATTTCACATTTTTTGGATATTTGGCAGGGGAGACGTCATGAACAGGGAAAAATTTCTAACTCCTATTCCAACCAAACTCAATTTTCTTATGTAAAATCCGACGCTGATCACGAATACATGTAGCGCTTTTCAAAATTTCAATTAGATCAAAAGTTATTGCAATAAAAAATTTCACATTTTTTGGATATTTGGCAGGGGAGACGTCATGAACAGGGAAAAATTTCTAACTCCTATTCCAACCAAACTCAATTTTCTTATGTAAAATCCGACGCTGATCACGAATACATGTAGCGCTTTTCAAAATTTCAATTAGATCAAAAGTTATTGCAATAAAAAATTTCACATTTTTTGGATATTTGGCAGGGGAGACGTCATGAACAGGGAAAAATTTCTAACTCCTATTCCAACCAAACTCAATTTTCTTATGTAAAATCCGACGCTGATCACGAATACATGTAGCGCTTTTCAAAATTTCAATTAGATCAAAAGTTATTGCAATAAAAAATTTCACATTTTTTGGATATTTGGCAGGGGAGACGTCATGAACAGGGAAAAATTTCTAACTCCTATTCCAACCAAACTCAATTTTCTTATGTAAAATCCGACGCTGATCACGAATACATGTAGCGCTTTTCAAAATTTCAATTAGATCAAAAGTTATTGCAATAAAAAATTTCACATTTTTTGGATATTTGGCAGGGGAGACGTCATGAACAGGGAAAAATTTCTAACTCCTATTCCAACCAAACTCAATTTTCTTATGTAAAATCCGACGCTGATCACGAATACATGTAGCGCTTTTCAAAATTTCAATTAGATCAAAAGTTATTGCAATAAAAATTTCACATTTTTTGGATATTTGGCAGGGGAGACGTCATGAACAGGGAAAAATTTCTAACTCCTATTCCAACCAAACTCAATTTTCTTATGTAAAATCCGACGCTGATCACGAATACATGTAGCGCTTTTCAAAATTTCAATTAGATCAAAAGTTATTGCAATAAAAAATTTCACATTTTTTGGATATTTGGCAGGGGAGACGTCATGAACAGGGAAAAATTTCTAACTCCTATTCCAACCAAACTCAATTTTCTTATGTAAAATCCGACGCTGATCACGAATACATGTAGCGCTTTTCAAAATTTCAATTAGATCAAAAGTTATTGCAATAAAAAATTTCACATTTTTTGGATATTTGGCAGGGGAGACGTCATGAACAGGGAAAAATTTCTAACTCCTATTCCAACCAAACTCAATTTTCTTATGTAAAATCCGACGCTGATCACGAATACATGTAGCGCTTTTCAAAATTTCAATTAGATCAAAAGTTATTGCAATAAAAAATTTCACATTTTTTGGATATTTGGCAGGGGAGACGTCATGAACAGGGAAAAATTTCTAACTCCTATTCCAACCAAACTCAATTTTCTTATGTAAAATCCGACGCTGATCACGAATACATGTAGCGCTTTTCAAAATTTCAATTGATCAAAAGTTATTGCAATAAAAAATTTCACATTTTTTGGATATTTGGCAGGGGAGACGTCATGAACAGGGAAAAATTTCTAACTCCTATTCCAACCAAACTCAATTTTCTTATGTAAAATCCGATCACGAATACATGTAGCGCTTTTCAAAATTTCAATTAGATCAAAAGTTATTGCAATAAAAAATTTCACATTTTTTGGATATTTGGCAGGGGAGACGTCATGAACAGGGAAAAATTTCTAACTCCTATTCCAACCAAACTCAATTTTCTTATGTAAAATCCGACGCTGATCACGAATACATGTAGCGCTTTTCAAAATTTCAATTAGATCAAAAGTTATTGCAATAAAAAATTTCACATTTTTTGGATATTTGGCAGGGGAGACGTCATGAACAGGGAAAAATTTCTAACTCCTATTCCAACCAAACTCAATTTTCTTATGTAAAATCCGACGCTGATCACGAATACATGTAGCGCTTTTCAAAATTTCAATTAGATCAAAAGTTATTGCAATAAAAAATTTCACATTTTTTGGATATTTGGCAGGGGAGACGTCATGAACAGGGAAAAATTTCTAACTCCTATTCCAACCAAACTCAATTTTCTTATGTAAAATCCGACGCTGATCACGAATACATGTAGCGCTTTTCAAAATTTCAATTAGATCAAAAGTTATTGCAATAAAAAATTTCACATTTTTTGGATATTTGGCAGGGGAGACGTCATGAACAGGGAAAAATTTCTAACTCCTATTCCAACCAAACTCAATTTTCTTATGTAAAATCCGACGCTGATCACGAATACATGTAGCGCTTTTCAAAATTTCAATTAGATCAAAAGTTATTGCAATAAAAATTTCACATTTTTTGGATATTTGGCAGGGGAGACGTCATGAACAGGGAAAAATTTCTAACTCCTATTCCAACCAAACTCAATTTTCTTATGTAAAATCCGACGCTGATCACGAATACATGTAGCGCTTTTCAAAATTTCAATTAGATCAAAAGTTATTGCAATAAAAAATTTCACATTTTTTGGATATTTGGCAGGGGAGACGTCATGAACAGGGAAAAATTTCTAACTCCTATTCCAACCAAACTCAATTTTCTTATGTAAAATCCGACGCTGATCACGAATACATGTAGCGCTTTTCAAAATTTCAATTAGATCAAAAGTTATTGCAATAAAAAATTTCACATTTTTTGGATATTTGGCAGGGGAGACGTCATGAACAGGGAAAAATTTCTAACTCCTATTCCAACCAAACTCAATTTTCTTATGTAAAATCCGACTGATCACGAATACATGTAGCGCTTTTCAAAATTTCAATTAGATCAAAAGTTATTGCAATAAAAAATTTCACATTTTTTGGATATTTGGCAGGGGAGACGTCATGAACAGGGAAAAATTTCTAACTCCTATTCAACCAAACTCAATTTTCTTATGTAAAATCCGACGCTGATCACGAATACATGTAGCGCTTTTCAAAATTTCAATTAGATCAAAAGTTATTGCAATAAAAAATTTCACATTTTTTGGATATTTGGCAGGGGAGACGTCATGAACAGGGAAAAATTTCTAACTCCTATTCCAACCAAACTCAATTTTCTTATGTAAAATCCGACGCTGATCACGAATACATGTAGCGCTTTTCAAAATTTCAATTAGATCAAAAGTTATTGCAATAAAAATTTCACATTTTTTGGATATTTGGCAGGGGAGACGTCATGAACAGGGAAAAATTTCTAACTCCTATTCCAACCAAACTCAATTTTCTTATGTAAAATCCGACGCTGATCACGAATACATGTAGCGCTTTTCAAAATTTCAATTAGATCAAAAGTTATTGCAATAAAAAATTTCACATTTTTTGGATATTTGGCAGGGGAGACGTCATGAACAGGGAAAAATTTCTAACTCCTATTCAACCAAACTCAATTTTCTTATGTAAAATCCGACGCTGATCACGAATACATGTAGCGCTTTTCAAAATTTCAATTAGATCAAAAGTTATTGCAATAAAAAATTTCACATTTTTTGGATATTTGGCAGGGGAGACGTCATGAACAGGGAAAAATTTCTAACTCCTATTCCAACCAAACTCAATTTTCTTATGTAAAATCCGACGCTGATCACGAATACATGTAGCGCTTTTCAAAATTTCAATTAGATCAAAAGTTATTGCAATAAAAAATTTCACATTTTTTGGATATTTGGCAGGGGAGACGTCATGAACAGGGAAAAATTTCTAACTCCTATTCAACCAAACTCAATTTTCTTATGTAAAATCCGACGCTGATCACGAATACATGTAGCGCTTTTCAAAATTTCAATTAGATCAAAAGTTATTGCAATAAAAAATTTCACATTTTTTGGATATTTGGCAGGGGAGACGTCATGAACAGGGAAAAATTTCTAACTCCTATTCAACCAAACTCAATTTTCTATGTAAAATCCGACGCTGATCACGAATACATGTAGCGCTTTTCAAAATTTCAATTAGATCAAAAGTTATTGCAATAAAAAATTTCACATTTTTTGGATATTTGGCAGGGGAGACGTCATGAACAGGGAAAAATTTCTAACTCCTATTCCAACCAAACTCAATTTTCTTATGTAAAATCCGACGCTGATCACGAATACATGTAGCGCTTTTCAAAATTTCAATTAGATCAAAAGTTATTGCAATAAAAAATTTCACATTTTTTGGATATTTGGCAGGGGAGACGTCATGAACAGGGAAAAATTTCTAACTCCTATTCCAACCAAACTCAATTTTCTTATGTAAAATCCGACGCTGATCACGAATACATGTAGCGCTTTTCAAAATTTCAATTAGATCAAAAGTTATTGCAATAAAAAATTTCACATTTTTTGGATATTTGGCAGGGGAGACGTCATGAACAGGGAAAAATTTCTAACTCCTATTCCAACCAAACTCAATTTTCTTATTAAAATCCGACGCTGATCACGAATACATGTAGCGCTTTTCAAAATTTCAATTAGATCAAAAGTTATTGCAATAAAAAATTTCACATTTTTTGGATATTTGGCAGGGAGACGTCATGAACAGGAAAAATTTCTAACTTCCTATTCCAACCAAACTTAATTTTCTTATGTAAAATCCGACTCTGATCACGAATACATGTAGCGCTTTTCAAAATTTCAATTAGATCAAAAGTTATTGCAATAAAAATTTCACATTTTTTGGATATTTGGCAGGGGAGAGTCATGAACAGGGAAAAATTTTCTAACTCCTATTCAAACCAAACTCAATTTTCTTATTTAAATCCGACGCTGATCACGAATACATGTAGCGCTTTTCAAAATTTCAATTGATCAAAAGTTATTGCAATAAAAATTTCACATTTTTTGGATATTTGGCAGGGGAGACGTCATGAACAGGGAAAAATTTCTAACTCCTATTCCAACCAAACTCAATTTTCTTATGTAAAATCCGACTCTGATCACGAATACATGTAGCGCTTTTCAAAATTTCAATTAGATCAAAAGTTATTGCAATAAAAATTTCACATTTTTTGGATATTTGGCAGGGGAGACGTCATGAACAGGGAAAAATTTCTAACTCCTATTCCAACCAAACTCAATTTTCTTATGTAAAATCCGACGCTGATCACGAATACATGTAGCGCTTTTCAAAATTTCAATTAGATCAAAAGTTATTGCAATAAAAAATTTCACATTTTTTGGATATTTGGCAGGGGAGACGTCATGAACAGGGAAAAATTTCTAACTCCTATTCCAACCAAACTCAATTTTCTTATGTAAAATCCGACTCTGATCACGAATACATGTAGCGCTTTTCAAAATTTCAATTAGATCAAAAGTTATTGCAATAAAAATTTCACATTTTTTGGATATTTGGCAGGGGAGACGTCATGAACAGGGAAAAATTTCTAACTCCTATTCCAACCAAACTCAATTTTCTTATGTAAAATCCGACTCTGATCACGAATACATGTAGCTTTTCAAAATTTCAATTAGATCAAAAGTTATTGCAATAAAAAATTTCACATTTTTTGGATATTTGG
>BMAO01014680.1:0-16421 GCA_019973975.1 Trichonephila clavata | reverse complement strand
AACGCTCCTTCTAATCCTTTATTGGAACATGGATAGTTTCTCGTGTAGCTGACTTTTTGGTCATATCCTTTGAGGTGCCTCAGCTTGTAGGCGAATCCTAAATATATATTTTTGGATATCACCTCTTCGGGTATGTCATACCCTGCGCGTGAATCACCGTTACAGTTCTGAATGCATGAAAACGTTTTAAATCTTCCTTATGCTATGGCGTATTAGTGTAGTTATGATGAAGAAATGGGATATTTAAGTAGTTTAATAAATACACAGTATTTAATAGATATAGTACAACAGTATTTTCGGTTGAAGAAATTCTCTTCACGGTTATGATGAGGAAAAATCAAATGAAAGAAAGTAAGTATGATTCTCCACTGAAAATCGATCCAGAATTAGAAAGGAGACACTGTTGAAAATAAATGTTTTATATGTAGAGACACAAAAATATTTGAGAAAAACGTAATTTTAAAGGAAATAACTGGTACACATCTTATCCATTTTCAGATGAACTTTTGGAGAAAAAAAAATTATTGTTGGAACAAAATAAGAGAAAATAAAAAAGAAATTTCAAAATTTTTAAATAAAAAAAATAAGGAAGTTTACTTCTACATGTTTTGTTAAAAAAAGATACAAGATTTAAAAAAAATTAAGATCCAGTGAAAACATCGCACTCACTCACTACTCGATTAAAGGAGTGTATAAACAATGCACTGAAATGCCCTTGTAAAAAGAACAGAAAAACTAAATTTAAGTGTGAAAAATGTAATAAACATGTTGTATTTCCTACTTTTCTTCCTTTTTAACCTTTGTATATACAAATTTTACGGTAAATACACAATGTAAACACCCTTAGGTATGACACACCCTGCGCGAGAACATTAGGTCGTTTTTTTCACGCGAGTGTTGTCGGGTTAACTTTGTTTTTATTATTTTATAAAACAAGTTATTCTTGTGAAGTTCCATTAAATATAATGTTTTTATGGTTGTTCTAAAATTTTTTTTTAAATGACTGGACTGAGCAGAATAAACTTCATTTAGGTGTCTCGATTATTTCTTATCAGTGATTAAAACTTCTTTTTATTATTTCACCGTACACACTGATTCTCTCGTTATTATCATATATTTCAATAAGAATTTGTTCAAATGGACACTAAATTATTTCAAAAAGCAAGAAAAAGATCTTATCATATTTATTAAAATCATATAGAGAAGCATTCATGATAAATAATTTAACTTCACTAATTCTCGATCAAACAAACATCATTTTATATAATTCATACATATTTTACTTCTGCTACAACTTCTCTAAATTAATTTTTGTTAAAGAAGTTTTAATTATTTTCTGAATCATGTAATTTGCAAAAATCAAAACTATCGACAACGCATGCATAATTAGGGTTAAAAGCGAGTGAGTAAATATTAACGTCCCACTGTTCAGCTACACGAGGGCTTTTGGGGACGGTCCGCGTAATTTTGAACCACGGTCAAGTGACGCGGACGACACCTGAGCTGGCACCCCTCTTCTACCATACCACACAACGGGAGGACGTTTGAGCTCTCGACAGCATCGCTCCCCAACACGGCGGGTCTTCAGTGGTACTGGATCGAACTCATGACCGATTGCCTAGACCACTTGGCTACCGCGGCCACTAATTAGGGTTAAAATTTAGTATATTTTATCTTAGAATAAAATCTTTTTCATTTACGTCTGAACTAGCCTCTAGAAATATAATTTTAATCAAATGAAAATACAAAGTAGGTATTTTTAATGGACCTCTGAGTCGGATAGAAATGGGATGCCGGAAATGTTCAATATATGTGATAAACAAAAATAATTCAATGTAATAGATTCGCCGATGTGTCGAATAATGAATAGAATATCAAACTATGGAAAAGCATATGTGTTTTTAGAGTTAGAAGCTACAAAAAAATTTCCATTCTACATCTACTCTCATCTTCTACCCACCTGCGCACAAGAACAGTATCATTCTGGAGTACTATCACCGTGTGAAGCCGTTTAAGTAGAACATTACAAGTCAACATTTTCGAAAAAGGAAGTATATGACAAGTTGGCACCATACTGGGAAGAGCCAAAATCGCCTTGTCATGGAAATGATCAATCTTTCCCTTTTCCTAGTCGTAATTCACTCTTTCATCGAGGTAAAACAAGAAACAATTTTAAAAACATGAGTGTTGTTCGAAAATTTCGATTGTATTGTATGTAATTGTTTGTTGTGAGAGTTTTATAGGAAGAGAAAGATTCTGATACAAACATGAATTGATTTATAGCACTGAAAAAAAGAATGTTCAAATAAAAATCTGGGTAGTAATGAATTCAAAAAATATTAACTCAGAATACGATACATTCAAGTCTTTATTGTTAGTTATTGAATGAGATGTGATTCAGCATGGGCAGAAAGTTTTTCCAAGTTTTAATTTTTTTTCCATTCAAAAATTTGAGAAACATTGGTTATGTTGTAGTTGGAATTACAATGAGGGTTGCTATTGCACAAAGTCTGGTCCCCAAATGAATTTCAATTTTTCGTGCCCTCCCCTTGTTAGATGCAAATGAGAGACTTGTAAACCAAGAGACCCAACACTTTGGAGGGTTCTTGATGAGATCAACATCAGTAAGAATTTCGTTTGGGTTGCTTTACTATATGAAGAGCTAATTTGTTTCAGAATTGGTATAAGTGACTTTTAATAATGATTCATAAAGCTTATCTGGAGATCAATCTTATGCAATTTAACAGTTAAATGCATTTTAGCAGACAACGTTCTCCCTAACCTGTCCAATCAAAGTCCAAAAAAAAAAAACATCAAAGTAAATGGATTTAATTAAATTTGTTTTAAGTAACATGCATTTGGAAACAAAATGAATTAAAAAACTTTCAGAATCTATTTTCAAATATATATATATTGCATTTTAGATAATGTTTCTAGATATATATATATACAACAGATATTCTTATCTTTACAACCAAAGTATCTTAATGCAAATTTTTTCTTGTATTATGTTTCTGTTTTTGTTCTAAGCACTTCTTAAAATATGTTTTTTTTTCTTTGTATGAAATTACATAATGAGCAATTGTCCTTAAAAATGAACAAATTTTAATGGAACTTTTTTCTAGTAAACAAATGGTTACATTTCAAAATATGAATTAAATAATCATTTTAAATAGATTTTCTTTTTAAAAGTTACCTTTATTAAACTGAATATATCTGAATTCAATTAATCATTTCGGAAACATAACTTTTCAGAAATGAATAGATATTTTTCACAGGTTAACTATAAGTTTTATGAAAGATAATATAAATTTTAATATTGATAATTTTTTTAAATGAACCCTAAAATTTAATTGACAAAAATCGGTCAAAAATTCAAATAATTTTTTAAGCCTAAATTACTTTTTATATATATAATTTTCTATAACCCTACAAATTTTAAAATGTCCAAGTTAAAAAAATCCAAAGTTATGATAAATTTTATGTCCATTTTTATTCACATCCTAATAGCAAATAAATCTTTACACTGAATTTTCTCAGAAAAAATAACTAGCATATTTTCATTTAAAATGCTATAATGCTTCTTTTTCCTATTGTGCCAACTGCTTTGATAATTTTTCTAGTTATTGCTATTTGTACATGAAACAAAAGTTGGTATGCATTTTTAAATGAAAGCAAAACTTATTTTTTTAAAAATAACTCAATTAAGCATATTTTTTAAGGAATTTTCAATAAGCATTCAGAAAGAAAAATGTACTTTACGAATATCCATCATGTTAGTGGAAAACTGATACCAACTTTAGTTACACATAGTTTGATGAGCTTGCAAATCGGATTTTATGTGTATAAGTTAATTATTGTAGAAACAGCATTTTAAATTCTCTTCATAAATGTTTTTCTTTAAAAAATTAAATGGTTAGCTTTTTCAGCACAAAAACCGTTTTATGTAATATATATACTTAGTTAGAAGCAAAAAAAAAAAATTGATAAAACCCATTAAATCAAAGATTTTAGTATAAATCATACAGTCCCCTTGATAGCATACATAAACTATATTTAAATGTATTGTAAAAATTTATTTATGGACAAATGCTAACAGATGTTACAACGAACTTATAGAATTAAAGATATATATAATTATGACACAAATTTCTCATGTGCATTTGTTTTTTTTTGCCAAATTTGGGGAAATACATTTGTTATAGATGCGCTCTTCTCCTTGTGTAACCCAGGTTTTTAAAGCAACGGCTCTGATTTAATAATCATACCTTTCATTACGCGAGTGAGTGAATATTAACGATGCACTATTCAGCTACACAAGGGCTTTGGCAATGGACCCCGCAATTTTGAACCATGGTCACATGATGAGGACAACACCTGAGCTGACACCCCCTCCTAACTTCCACATCACACCAACGGTAGGATGTTTGAGCCTTGACATGTTTAACATCAAGACCCTTCTGCATGGCAGGTCTTCAGTGGTACCCAGGCTCAAACTCATGAAATGCCAGTCATGAGTCTGTGACCTTGACCACTAGGTTACCGCGGCCATATACCCTTTCTTGCCTTGCAAAGTTAAGGTAGGATTTAGTATAGGCAACAATATATTCAAACTGATTTAAATTGTTCTGGTTGGTCAGGTTGCTTTAATTAACTGGGATATTGCTACTTATAGCTTGTAATCCAAATTAATTTTGAAATTTTGATACTCTAGTTGCATGCACTAATTAAATATCCATAGACATTTGTAAAAATGTCCATGGTCTAAACATAATTATTTTCAAGAATGCTTCAGATATGTTCCATCTTTTTAATCTTTAGTGTAGAATGGATTTAACTATGCCACTACAAAATCATGTGGCATATTCCTTGTTGATTGGTTAAAGCTGAAAAAATAACTTCAGTTCTGGTGTCTGGATGCCCAATAACAAGAAATCAGCTGCAGACCCGTTTGAGATCCCTGCCCCTACCCTAAAAATGAAAAAGCACGAAGTTCATTCTGTCTTTCTATGAACCAGCCTTTTTATCAGAATGTGAAAGGCACTGCAAAGAAAATACTTTCCTAAGAGTGGTTTGCCATAAAATTTTCACATACTTACCATCAAATTTTGATAACAAAGTCGAAGAAGCTTAACTTTTAATTACAGATTAATTTCAACATTTTTACTATTATATAGCTCAGCAGCCTTGCCTAGATACTAAAACCTTACTTTAATCTTATGAAATTCAGTTTCAACAAATTCGTTTTCACAATTGGCAATTTGTGAACATGACATACTGCTTCATAACATTTAATTTTTTAATACCAAATCTACCCAGTTTATTGATTCCATTAGAATAAATTTTTGGAAATCTATATTTTGGCCTTTAATGCATGCAACAATATGGTTCATAGAGTAGTTGTATCCACAACAAACAAGTTAAGCCACTGAGAAAGTTTTAGGATTGAAGAACCTAAAGTAACGTTCATGCAAAATATGACAAAGACCAATATTCTCCACCATGGATTGTATGAGATATGAACTAAATCATTTTTACTACTTTGCTATTTTAAAATAAAGTTCATCACAAAAGTCAAAGGTAATTATTCTGACAACATATGACACAAAACCAAAACTAATGAACATTGTTAATAAGCTAGATTTAATGACTACAAAAATCGGGGGGGGGGGCACCATTCAATAAATTAAGAGTCTTCCCAATGTTACAGTACAAAAAATATCTAACCATTCTAAAAGTAAGAAAATTCAAAATAAATTACTCAAAAGAAACCTTATTAAATTATTGAATAAAATAAAAATAAAAAAAGTGTTTAAAAAATAACTTCAGATTTATAAGAAAACATTTAATGAAAATGAATAAATACAGCAATGCACAGCATTATAAGTTTATAATGACACAGAGGAAACTAAAAACATAAGTTTCAACTTTGCAACCTTATCACGAATTTTTAGAAAATTTCATTTTCTTTGCTGGATTGTATCCTTGGTGTTGAAATGTCTTCTTATTCATGCCTTTTTGCCCTATAAATAAATTAAAATTAATTAATTAACACACAATCAGCATTTAAACAAATCTAAAATATACAGCAAAACCCCATTGGAATAAAGCATAATGATAAAAAAAACAATAAAAATAGTCATAAATCATATCGAAACTTCTTGGCAGTTGACAGTTTTGAGGAAAACAATGTTGCAACATACAATTAGTTAATAGAATATTAATTACTTAAAATTAGCCAATATAACTAAATACAGCTTAAAATGTATCGAGTATTACTTTATTTTTTTATAAAAAGAAAGTTCAATTTTCAAGTACATTTTCTTTTGTAGTCCCTTTCACCACTTCAGGAATTGAAGATAATTTCCCTTTCTTTCAGGGAATTTTCATAATCTGCAAATGCATTGCCTTGTTTGAAGGTTTATACCTCATTATCAGCTATTTCAAAAGTGTTAATTTCACACACCAAGGAAAATAACCAATTCTATGCTTATCTAGCCGTACAGCAGCTGGCAGGTTTTTTTTTATCTTTTCCATGATGTGCTGCCTCTTTCTCCAATACATTCCTTGAAAGACATGCATGTCTAAAGCAGTCGTGAATTATTGTCTCCAAGATTTCTCTAATAAAACAATTGCTTTTAAAATGGATATGTATGAATGACCTTTCATAACTTTCCAGAATATGCAAAACTGCCTTCAGTAGCGAGATTTGAAAATGCAAATGATACACAGTTTCATTGGTTGCAACATAGAAGTAGTAATGAGATAAAGGAGTGAGTGATTTGGGGGTTTATTGGCGCAAGAGCCGATTTCGGCTATACTGCGCCAAACATTTGTTTTAATATCTGTGGTCCAGACGGGAAGAGAAAGAAAGAATGAATTGAATGACAAGAAAGAGGGTCGAAAATAGAGAAGGATCACTAGGGTACCCCGGGTTCGTGAAGCCCATGTTTACCAAAGACAGTAAACCCTGTGGGAAAAGGAAAAGATCACTAGGGCACCTCGGGATTGTGACACCCGTACTCACCTAAAGAAGGTGAGGGGAATGAGATAAAGGAGAAGAACAAGCTTCCAAGCCCCATTGGCAAAGCTCTTCAAACAAAGCAGTGCCTCTTGGTAATTTTTGTAATTTAAAAGATTTTTGCTTTGATTTCTTGATATTGAAAAAATTTACATCCAAAACACACAAATGAATCCATTCACTTGAGAGTTCGATTTTGCACAAATCAAATTATATGATATAAAACCAACTAATTTGTATATTTTGATGTTTATTATGTGACTAAGATATCTTTAAATATCAATCTTTTCAGGGTCTTTGGCACAAGCATACATCTAGTCCCCCCCCCATTAAAATTACACTAATAGAAAATTAGGTCTAAAATGATCAGAAAACTATTAAGGAGGCCAAGGAGGAGGATAATTTGTTGAAAATTAGACAACACTGATGGTCCTATTTGGAAAGTGGGGTGTGGTGAAAAATATACTACGAATGCATTGAACAGAATTAAAAACGAGGTAGACACTGCTCAATTTTTGCACCACCTAATTTGATTTGATTTTTCTTTCTTTTTTTATGGCGCAAGGACCAATTTAGATCATAGTGCGCCAAGAGAGACAATAAGAACAGTTAAATAAAATTTGCAGGCCATAAAGCCGTAGTCGGGCATAGTCTATATACGCCTTTCTTAGAATCTATAGATTAAAATTAGGTATGATGAATAAAACCCTTGATGCTTATGAATTTAAACACAAGTGAGGAATTGGTGCTATTGTTTAAAATACTGGATATAGTAAAATCAACAGAGTTAAAAAGCCGATGTCTAAGATGATTTGAATGTGGACAATCAGAGTATGTGTTTCACCGATAGCGAGACATTACATATCTCGCAATAGGGTGGTGGTTCACCAAACAGAAGATGAATATGCGTTAGGCGGGTGTGTCCTAGGCGCAGTCTAGTCCATATCACCTGCTCTCGACGGTTGCTTGTTTGCACTACCTAAAATATCTTAAAGCGGGATTAGCCATTTCTGAAATCAGGCTAGAATTCCTACACTTTCTGATATTAAAAAATTTTAAAGCAAAAAATTCAGTTTTTTTACAAAAATTGAAAATATTGATTATGCTATATCAAAAGAGCCTGCTTATGTTAAGAGTTTCAATAATTAATTTCTTTTCTTCTTTTTAATATTTTATCTAAATAAATAAATCTAAATCAACATTAAAAGTTATAGTTAAGAAAAATTACCTTCAGTTTCATTTTCTTGGGTGTTATAATTCTTTGATTTTCCCAACATCATATGTTATTTTCAAAACTCAACCTTTTAACTTAAGTCCTTTAAGAATCTTATAATAAGCACCAACTTTTTCTTTTGAGGCAAATTTTAACTAAGCATACCTAAAAAAGAGAATTTTAATTAAAAGATATTCCTTTCTGTATTTTAAGAAATAAAAATCAAAAATATTGTTGTGATGAGGTTTTTATAAAACATACAAATATCTTACAGATTTAACATCACTTTTTTTATAGCATTGTTTATGACAACTGAAGACAAAAATCCACAGATGCTCAAAGCAATGCATCTTTTCATGAACAGGAAAACAATTTCCCATGAAATGGAAAAAGGGAGTGATGAATGAGCAAATCATATCTGTATCCTATCTGTATATTCATATCTATATTTTAAGAAATAAAAAGCAAAAATATTATTGTGATGAGGTTTCTATAAAATATACAAATATCTTACAGAATTACCATCACTTTTTTTATAGCATTGTTTATGACAACTGAAGACAAAAATCTACAGATGCTCAAAGCAATGCTTATTTTCATGAACAGGAAAACAATTTCCCATGAAATAGAAAAAGGGAGTGATGAATGAGCAAATCATATCTGTATCCTATCTGTATATTCATATCTATATTTTAAGAAATAAAAAGCAAAAATATTGTTGCGACAAGGTTTCTATAAAATATACAAATATCTTACAGAATTACCATCACTTTTTTTTATAGCATTGTTTATGACAGCTGAAGACAAAAATCTACAGATGCTCAAAGCAATGCTTATTTTCATGAACAGTAAAACATTTTCCCATGAAATGGAAAAAGGGAGTGATGAATGAGCAAATCATATCTGTATCCTATCTGCATATTCATATCTATATTTTAAGAAATAAAAAGCAAAGATATTGTTGTGACGAGGTTTCTATAAAATATACAAATATCTTACTGAATTAGCATCACTTTTTTTTTATAGCATTGTTTATGACAACTGAAGACAAAAATCTACAGATGCTCAAAGCAATGCTTATTTTCATGAACAGGAAAACATTTTCCCATGAAATAGAAAAAGGGAGTGATGAATGAGCAAATCATATCTGTATCCTATCTGTATATTCATATCTATATTTTAAGAAATAAAAAGCAAAAATATTGTTGCGACAAGGTTTCTATAAAATATACAAATATCTTACAGAATTACCATCACTTTTTTTTATAGCATTGTTTATGACAACTGAAGACAAAAATCTATAGATGCTCAAAGCAATGCTTATTTTCATGAACAGGAAAACATTTTCCCATGAAATGGAAAAAGGGAGTGATGAATGAGCAAATCATATCTGTACCCTATCTGTATATTCATATCTATATTTTAAGAAATAAAAAGTAAAAATATTGTTGTGACGAGGTTGCTATAAAATATACAAATATCTTACTGAATTAGCATCACTTTTTTTTATAGCATTGTTTATGACAACTGAAGACAAAAATCTACAGATGCTCAAAGCAATGCATATTTTCATGAACAGGAAAACATTTTCCATGAAATTGAAAAAGGGAGTGATGAATGAGAAAAGAAAATACGAAGTTCTTCTAATTAATATTAAATAGAAAATCATTAGAAATTTGACTTAACAAGCAAAAAACAATGTAAATAAAACATTATATAATTACAAAACTAGCAGAAAGAATGATATAGAGGTCCTACTTAAAAATTTTTTGATAGATAAATAAATTAAATCTGCCATTTGTAAGGTTAAAATTACACTGAATCGATGTCTTAACCTTATAAACTTGATACAAAATTTACGCACATTTAATTTAACAAAAGAATAACCTTTCCTGAATTTCAGTACTGTAAAATGTGCTTTCAATTTTTTAGAAAACATACTGTTAGAAAAAACTAAATTTTAGGAACTTAGCGTAAATTTATACCTGTTTTTCCATGTAAAAATTATTTTTTAATGTAATAAAGTTTTTCTATAGCATTTTTTAATGTTTCTAATTTGTACTTAAAAACTTTTTAAATTCTATAAATTTGATCAAAAAATTAAAAAAAGAATTTGAAACAAATATATAATACTGATATGTGCTTATAAAAGGTTTATTCTTTTGATATAAAGAGGTTTTAGGTTGTTTTAGCTGTGTGTATATTTTTTTTAATTTTTAATCTTTAAATGCATTTTTCCATATTTTATTGCACAGTAAACATGATCTTAAAAAGTTCTTGAGATAATTGCCTGAAATTTTGCACCCTTGTTTATTATTATAGTAAGCATGCTGTAAAATACAGATAAAAAAAAAACAGTATATTTAGCTTGTTTATTATTGTTTTTCTTTGTGATAAATGCAACATTTTTGAAAAATTTGGATTTGGTACAGTTTTTGACCCCTATTTTTATAATAAATAGAAATTATTCAAAGATGCTACTTCAATTTACAGATAACTGCTTTCTGAATGAAATTCTAAGAGCTTTTTTTTAATTTTATGCATCAGAATTTATTTTAGTGTTTGCCACGATGTGCAAAAAATGCCTAATTTTAATCTAAAATTAGTCCATTATCTTAAAAAAGTTGGAAAAAATTTCTTCGTTATTTTTAAAAGTTTTCAGTTTAATTATAACAAAAAAAATGAGTTTAAAGATGAGTTTTCAGCAATATTTAGAAAAAAAAATTTCCTGGAACTAGTCAGGGACCTTAAATAAACTATAAATAAAAAATGCAATATTATGCATTTCACATTATAATCAAGAAGTATAAAAAAGTTCATATAAAAATAAATTTATAATATTTTTGTTTTATAAAGCAGAATACTACACATAAAATTATAATCTTAAATAAGAGTAACATTTTTTTTTTTTTTTTGTTCATACTATATACTTCAAAGGAGCTGATGGGCAAAGGTGGCATAACATTAAGATAAAAAAAGTCTGAACATAAAAATTAGGTGTGCTGAAATTATGGCTGGCTATATAAGCAAAACCAAGAAAGACTTTAGATATTGTTAAGCCTATTTTTACTAGTTACTTTTGCATATACTTCAATTCAATAAAAGAATGACTTCTTATTTTGAATAAATTTTATTCAAAAAATAAATTTTTAAAGAAAAGAAACTATTCTATAGAAATTAAAAACTAAAAATTTTTTAAGCTGCATCAGACACCAGACTAGACTACACTCATGTAGAACACAAGAATAGTCTACTTATACGTATGGCAACTTGGTGGCAGAAATAAACAACATTTAAGTAAATTAGTTTATGCAAATGAGAAATAACATGTTTCACTTATGATTTATGCAAATGAACCGGCTAATATTTTTCCAGATAGCAAGCATGAGAATAAAAATTATTAAATTAATGGAAAAATAAATTTAATAGGAAATCTTTAAAGGAAAAGTGTTTGAATTTATTTCTAACAAACTTAAATTCACATTTCCAATAGGTATCACAGTGAAATTTAATAGGCAGATAACATGTTGTACAGAGATCCAAAGATTAAAATTACAGCCTCGTGTGACGTGTGGATGACAAAATCAGTAATTAGTGTAGCAGTCATTGTTGGATATTACTGCTGCCACATGCCTTGGCATAGAATTAGAGAGGCTTTGGATGCATCCTTGGTACAGCAATTCATGCGGCTTCTGCATATTGCCAAAGTTAATCTGGTGTATCGGCGGACGGTGTATCCCACGCCAGTTGTTGGGCAAGTATGGACCACACATTTTTGATTGGTGATAGCTCGGGAGAACAAGAAGGCTAAAGAAATAATTCAATCTTATGAGTAAAGAACTCTTGAACATTGCGTACTATGTGTGGTCGCGCATTACCCTGTTGGAATGTAGCTGATGGCAAGCGCTGAATGTATGGGAAGACCACAGGCTTCAACACCTCAGAGATGCAGTGTACCGACAATGCATACTAGAATGGTGCGGCAGTGAAATTCAATACCACTCCAAACCATGATACTGGGTAAAGGACTAAGGTGGCGATGCATAATGCAATTCAGCAGCCTCTCATCACAGTGTCTCCAAACTCGAATCCGACCATTGTGATGTTGCAAGCAGAAGCTTGATAAATCAGTAAACACAATGCTGTTCCATTCTGTTGTCCATATCCGCTGTTCAACGTATCATTGGCAGCGCAAATGCCTGTGGTTTCCAGTCAAGGCTAAACAAAGCAATGGACGCCTTGTGGACATTCCACTCTGCTGTAAACGATGTCAAATGGTATGAGCACACTCAGAATGATGTATAATAGACTGAATCTGTTGTGATATGGTTTGTGATGTAGCTGTGCTCTTCATAACTGCCATGTGCACTATTCACTTCTTATCATGGGCAGTGGTGTGATTGGCCTAGTCGTTTCCTACTGCATCCAGTGATGACAAATCCGCATCACAGTTGCTTGGTTTTGACCAACATGCTGACCGATTTCTCAGAAGGACAATTCACAATCCCTATGGGCTACTATTCCTCGGTCGAATTCAGAAACCTAGTCAAAAGATGTTCAATGTCTTCCACAAGGCATAGGCTAACAGCTTACGCAAAAAAATGTACAAAAAAACAATTGCATACTGATTCCAAGATTATAGTTCTTTGATAAATTTTTGCTGTGGTTTTCACCCTCTCCAAGTAAAAACAAATCTCTGAGGTGCCTTCATAGTTAATGCTATACTAAATCATTGTGAAAGCTGAATGATGGGTACTCATTGAGTATACACAGTTGTTTTGGCACTTGAAAGATTCTTCAATGTCAAAAATTTTCTCACCGGTAAACAGAAGCCATCTGTGACTGTTACGAGTGTGCCTCTGTTACAGTGTCTTTCGTTTAGAGTTCCTCTAACGCTTAATTCCTTTATAAGAAAATGACCAGCTTTTTTTTATTACTTTCTTATGTAAGGTCTTCCTTTAATATGTGACACATTCTTCTTTCTGACACATTTATCTGTTTAGCAAGAAAAATATTCTTTTAACAAGGATTTTAAGAAATATTCTCCTTGACTGCTTTGATGAGAGCTGGTGTTTTCATTGAACATGGACAATCACTTCTAGTAGTTTGCAATTTTAGTTGGTCTCAGAAAGTCTCTTAATAGTTTGATAAATGAATAACCTTTTGATTTCTTAATGTTTAAGAACCTTAAAAATCTTCGATGGGCTCTTTTTTGAAGCAGAGAAATATCTGCAGCCTGATTTTGATTAAGTATTAAAAGCTGATTGAATTAGGACAATATGCAGAAAAGATTCAACTTTTTGAAAAATACTGCAGACAATCATCAACACAAAAATTAAAGACTTATGAACATGAGCAGAAAACTGTCAAAGGACTTTTAAAGCAAACTACATGACAATTGTATCATTTGGAATTGTAGATCATTCCAGTTCCACTAACAGTTTATGAACTTAAGCATTAAAACTTTCATTTAGTATCTTCAAAAAGGTAATTCAAAAATAATGATGAATACCTATATTTAGTTTTTAATTTACTTAATATTGTGCTTTAGTTTTATACCTTGATATTCAAAATTTGGTTAGTTAATATCTAAAACTTTAAATTTGATTGGAAATGATAATAGAATTATAGTTATTTTAGATTTGAATGTTGCAATCTTTTTTACTAATTAATATACTTTTGAATATAATTATATATAATACAACTATTACATATAATATTTATTAATTTTTTGTTTATTATATTACATAATTATTCCATTGATATTAATTATTGATTGATATTGGTTATTTTTAATCTATTCCTATATTCTTTATTTGAACCACATCACAAAACAGTCCATTAAAAATATTTTTCCAATGATTTGTTACAGCTAAGCTGCCATCTTGGATTCAATATCACTCAATACCAAACAGGGCTTGGCATGTAGCACTCTGTCAAATTAGTTCCTCTTTTTTTACTTTTTGCTTTCAGTGTTTGTGGTTCTATTGATTTATCAACAACTTTGATATATATATATATATATATATATATATATATATATATATATGAGTCTTCACATCATTTCTCTGTTGTTTAAGAATTAGATTTTTATTTTGGAATCTGTTCCTGTTCCTCATCACAGTTATCTTTAATGTTTTAAAGAATTTACTGCAACAAAGAAAAACCAGTACAAATTTCTTGAGTGTAAAATATGAAAAATCTTGTAACCATTTACATGAATTTGTAAAATAATTTTCATTTAAATGCACTCATGCAATAAAAGAAGCATAACAGCCTATGATGAAAGATACTATTAAAAGTGATGGATCGAGAAATTTATATGGTGTAACTAACAGTGACCAGTTGGTTATGGTAGAGGACAAATTTCATGAAAATAAAAACTTTGAAGAATTTATAATATTATAACATTTCATTTCAACCTAATCATCTATGAAGTTGAATAAAATGAGAATTGATACAGTAAAAGAAAATTAAAATTTTTCATCCATTTTCAACGTTTTACAAATTAACAAAGACAAAAATTACTTTGATGAACACCCAAAATTATTCAAGATATACAATGGACGAAATTCGCACCAGGCAGACGCCAAGCGGGGAATCACGTGACAAATTGGGCAACAATTGCACGTGTTTTCCATTACCGTGGTAGAACCGTATAAGCAAATTGTTGACATTCTTTAGCTTTAATTTTATCTAATTAAAATATGTGATATCATTGTATTTCTTGCATTATTCTATTGTAATATATTTGTTAGGAAATAATCTTAACAACTTTTTTACATAATTTTTGGTTTTTTTTTGTAATTTATTTATCTAATTAGGTATTCGTCTGCTTCGACTAGTGTTAGCTGGTGTATTTGTTTATAGTTCTTGATTCACTTAGATATAGCTCTCAGTTATTTTAGTTCTCAATTAATTTTGTAGTTCTTTTTTTTATATTCGATGACAATTTCTGAGTAACATGTCGCTTACCGAGCCTGATTGCTCAGTTAGGTATTAATTTTTTTTATCAAAAGCGTTGTAAAAGCATAAATGAAGAGAGTAAAGTACAAGTCATTTGTTTCAGATCAGAACAACTTCTGAGGTAAGTTATAAATTATTTTGTGTTCTAATTTAGATACTTTCTGAAACTATTATGAATGCATTGCTATTTACTCATTTATGCTTTAGTTTAACTCATTGTTATAAAAAACAAAATAGGTTTTAATAACATTAATATTGTTATTTATCATTGAATTATAAGTTGATTCTAAAAGATTAAAAGTAATGGCAACTATTCAAATTTAGCAGCTTTTTAAACATCTGTAAAAGAAATGTGAATGGACAAATTTAAATTTTTTGAATAGCTATATTATCAATGATAAGTTTATAATTTGATTCTTATATTTTAGAGTAGCATTGAATATCAATTGCATTGTTTTCTATTTTAATGAATATTCATTATTATGCTTTAGTCATTACATAGTTATTGCTATTTATGAGTAAATCCTAATTTGATTCCAACACATTAAAAGTAAAGACAAGAAATGCCAAACCATTTTGATAAAGAAATGTAAATTTTTTCATTTAAAACTTAAATTCAATATGGAGAAATGTTGTGTTTACATTTAAGATTCTCCCAAATTGTTACTAATTTTTCTTATAAGGCATAGTATTTTTAAATCAAGCACTTTATGATGTGTTTTATATAAAAAAAAACTGTTAATTTTCACTTATTTAAAATTTTTATTCATATAATTTATTTATTTAAATTATGATCTTTAGATAAAATAATTGAACATAAATGAAGCTGAAAATTAACTTTGGCACAAATCTTTCAACATTTATTAACCAGTAGACTAATATGTAAATACCGAAAACTCATAGAAATTTACAATCTAATTTTAGAATTTATTTCTTTTTAATATTTAATACTTTTTTTTAAACTTAAGGTTATAAGTGCAACATGCACTTGTCCTGCTGGAGGCACTCCAACATTTTGTAAGCAGGTATTTGCAACGGTTTATGTTCCAACAGAAAACAAAGATGGTTTCTGCAAAAGTGGAGACAGATCGTGCTACTTGGTATATTGCATTGTTTACCTGGTTTGGCGGGTAGATAGTGAAAGTACCCAGATGGTGCAGGACGATGCAGATTGAAATGGCAAGATTCTTTGGAAATTGTTATTGTTTGGAAGTGCGAGTC